>PVIH01007103.1:0-103748 GCA_004025045.1 Sigmodon hispidus
AAGAGGAAGTTGTAGACTGTGGCTGCTCTTCCAGCTGAGGTCTTGGTGCATCATATGTGACCACTGGCTCTTTTCCTTTGCGTTCTTAGAACCACACTGGGCCCTGCGGAGTCAGAGGCCTTCAGCAAGGCACTGGTCACCCTTGACCTCCTTGGGAGTAGGAAACCCACAAAGGAAGACAAGAGCTGAAGTCGTCACCCCTCACACACCCCCACTTCCCCAGTCCTCCACATCTGTCCCAGCAGCATCCAGTTCCAACAGTGATTGGCATCCAACTCAATTATCCAGGAGTTACCTTTAACCTTACAGTGTGGGCCCCAATGGGTTTGAGTAGCTGAGTAAAAACCCCTCCCACATCTGAGAGAGAGAGAGAGATCCTCACACATGAGTATTCAGAAGATACTCTTGGGGCCTAAGCAGGCTGTCCAATGGCTGAGCCCACAGAAGGCCGGCATCATTAGGAAGAAACATAGCCGTGCTTTTGCAGTGATCAGCCTGCCTCTCTCCACCCATGAAGAGCACCCAGGGTTACAAATGATGATTCAAGGCATTGTAGAGACGGCATCAAAGTGAAGAGTGAGTGATATCTGGGCCAGTGCCTATCACATTGCCTGCCTTTCCCCACCCTGAGCCCAGGTACCATCCCTTCTCTGCTACATCTGTATCTCTCCTGGCAGCACGCTTTCACTCTGCCATCAGGATAAATATGTTTGTGGGCAAAATAAGCCTTGGCCAATAAGTCTACCTAACACCTGGCTTGAAAGCTACTCCCAGAATTGGGCAATAAGTAGGAAACTATTCTTGTTTCAAGTGTTCATCAGCGCACATGGGTGTCGGCACCAATGCCGGAAATGCTTCAGATGCACTGTGCCGGAAACAGCACTCAAGGTGTGGGTAGAAAGCCTTTTGGAGAGAGAGACAGAAGCCAGCAGGGGTAGGCACCAGTGACTGGGTGAAACTGTCAGTGGCCGGTGCCAGCATGGCGCCTGGCACTCAGACCTGTGGCCTCTTTCCTTTCCTGCTCTCTGCACAGGCCCCTCCCTCAGTCTCTGAAGCGGAGGGTGCACGCTGACTGACCTGGCACAGAGTCCCATGAGTTCCCATCTCTGGTGTTGCTCAGGCTTCAAGTGTCCTCAGAAATGGAAGATGGTAATTCAGGGATTTCCAGGCACTCTGACCCCATATAGGCCCACCCAGCTGACGTCATCTTCCTCCACGAATCATGGCTGGCCTGAGAGGTGGATAGAATATGGCCAAGGAGACTTTCAAGGTTGGGTCAGGGCGGCCTTGCGGCTTCCCCCTCCGTCTCTTGCGCTAGTCTCCTGTGGCAGAGGCTGAAGTTAGTGATCTGGATCATTCCACTTCCCTGCTGTGTGCAGGTCCAGTACTGTTCTCAGCACATGCCATATGAGTTGACCTGCTCCAGAGTTCATGTGCCATTTTCAAATATCTCTTGGTTTCATTCCACAATTTTCATGTTTTGCTGAATCTCACAGTGTGTGGACCTCCCAGCTGTCTGTACTCCAAGTGCATTTTGAGCTGAGAATATGCTTCGTGTGTCTGTTGCTCTCACTGATGCCTTGGGATGTGCTGGGCGAGGGCAGCGCTAACACCATGGACTTTCCAGGAGCGTTTCATGTTCTCTTGATGTCGATGCTCCTATTGCTTCCTGTAGCGATGTGTGAGGGCTGATGGGATCCAGGCGACGGGGGCTTTGCCTGTCTATAAGGTTCTTCCTGCCTTTCTGTCTTCTGCCTTTATCAGTTACTGAGAGGGAAGGGTCGAGTCTCCAGCTGTAGTAAAGGGTTTGTCCATTTCTTCTGTGAATCTACTGGTCTTTGCCTCCTACCGGATGGGACTGTCACGTCAGGGAACCCGGGGTGTGGATGCTGGGACCCACCATGACTTTGAGGACCGACCTGTGGGCCAAAGGTGAACTCTGTTTGTCCATGGTCATTTCCCTCACTGTGACGATGCTTTGTTTGAAGGATTTAAACTGCCCCATCTGTGTTTGATTTGTGGGAGGAGTAAAACAGGCGCCTTTCTCAGCACTTTGCATTTAGCTTATGTTTCTTATTGAAAGTTGGCTTTTTTGTGCACGCCATGTGGTTAGGTCTTGCTTCTGTTTATATGGTGCTCGTCTCTCACTTGTACCTGTATATTTAGGTCGCTCCCATTTAAAGAGGTTTATGACGAGGGAAGAAAAGACCGACGTGGCAATGGCTGATTCCTGCATGGGCCACTTGTCAGGCTAAAGCGCCCTTCACTACAATCCACACGCACATGGCTTTGCAGAGCTGAACAGGCTCGAATGACAGATATGGAGTGACCCCAGTGGAGGAAGTTGACTTTTAAGCTGAGTTTTGAAGGCTATAAGGAACCTTTACTGCTGAGTGAACCGTAGACTCTTAAGAACCAGGAAGGATTGTGGGAAATGTCTAAGCTGTCATTTTCCACAAAGAAAAGGACAGCTGTTATGACTGGAACCAGTACTGTGATGTTTTATGAGTGACGTGCTAGTGTGAGGCTGGGCCTGAGGGCAGGGACAGCAGTTGGCTGGGAGGGAGGGAGGGGGTCACCGAGGGGGTAACCATGATGTGAGCTGGAGGATTCTGAGAGTCCCAGGAAGGGGCTCAGGCGCTACTGTCACGTGGAAGGGAGACAGGAATAGGTGCTGTGATTGAGGCCCTGAGATGCCAGTGGCTTGGTCTTCCCTTCAGAGACAATGTTCTTTTGGCATTAGAGAAAGAGCTGCCCAGCTAAGGGCAGGTGAGATGTGAGTGAGTCCTGTGATGCAGGCCTTACTAGGAGCAGATTGAGCAGGGCCTGGATGGGGTGGAGATGGGTGAAAGCAAGGAGTGTGCAGATGAGCTGGGAGGAGCTGGGTGGGAAGGAGGAGGCCACACAGCCATGCTTCTTCCTTCCAGACATGGGATGTAGCCACTTCCCGAGGACCCTAGCCTGGGCATCCTTTCCCTCCAGCTCCTCTGCCATGCCTAGGCTGGCACTGGAGGGGTGGCATGAGAGCCTGGGCAGGAAGCGGGCAGAGCAGGAAAGCATGTGGTAATGGGTACTGGTGGGTCTGGCATAGGGTGATGACTCTAAGACCTAGTCTGGATGATGGCGAAAGACAGAGTCCTCTCATATAGGTGTGAGCATAGGAATCTCCTGGTTTCATCCCTGGACCTATCTCCTGTGTGCCAATCATGTGACAGTGTCCGCTACTGTCTGACACCAGAGAACCCTGTGAGACAGACAGGGTGTCCCATCTTTCTTCCTAGGGGATGTTGGGCTGCAGCCTGCAGTGGGGTGAGGCTCCTCCCTCCTCTGAAGTGGCGGGAAACCTTGGGTTTAGTTGTGTGACTCTGGATGGTAGTACACTGGGAGCCGGAGCTCACGGACGGGGTCTGGAACTCGTTTGAGCTGTCTCCAGAGCGTTATTCTAGAGCTCTGGCCTGGGTAGGGAGGGTCAGGCATCCAGGGAGCAGGAGGACTTAAATGTGGAGCTGCGGAGCTGGAGAGATGGCTCAGCGGTTAAGAGCACCGTCCTCTCTCCCAGAGGACCCGGGTTCGATTCCCAGCACCCACATGGCAGCTCACAACTGTCTGTAGTTTCACTTCCAGACAAACACCAAGGCAAATAATTAAATAAAAAGTGCTTTTTTTAAAAAAAAAAAATGTGGAGCTGCACACCATTGAATACCTGCTCTGTTGGCTCACTCCTCCATTTGCAGTGGTACTCACCTGCTCGCTGGTCCCTTCCGGCCCTTTCCACCTTCTCCCAGGGCTCCGAATGCAGTCTTCTTTTTGCAAGGGTCTTGGACACACCTGAGTGTGCATGGGCAGACCTGTGAACTCTCTGATCTCTACCAGAGATGAGTTCAGTAAACAGTGCACTGGGCTGTGAGGTGAGCGCCTCAGCAGCCTCCTTCAATGGGGAGGCCTGCAGAATTGTAGAAGAAAGCTAACTATTTCAGTCGTGGAGTGGTGTCTAGAAAACATACTAGTCAACTACTATGCAATGTCACCGGATCCTCAAGATGTCCTATAAGCTTAAGTAGGGGCATCTGTGGGATGGCGGCCATTGAAGGGAAGCCGGGGATCTGCATGCATATGAGGGTCCTGGTCAAGATAGGACAAAGGCTGCCCAGGACACAGGTCGGTGGGAAGGCTGGTGCTCTGGTGGAGGGAGCTAACCTACCTTCCTTCCTTCTCTTTTACCTGCTTGCCATTGATCTTGGCAACTGTGTGTGGCCAAGAAGTGGTAGGTAGGCACAGAGTGTGCCGCCCATGCCTGTGTCAGGGATTGTTGAGGAAACATTGCTCACAGAGTGTATGCACACCCCCAGGTTGCTGGAGTGAGAGGCCAGAAGGACCTGTGTGCCCTAAGGCTGCAGATCTTCCCTCTGGGCCTTGGAGACCTGTGGTCCCCTGAGAGGATGGAGGGATCTCCCCGAGGGAGGGCCCTGAGCTAGAGAGCAGGACTGGGCCCCTCTTCCCTGCTGGAGCTCCAGAGCTGTCTGGGCCACTCCGGAGCAGTGCACCCCACAGAGGGGCAGCTGCTGGCTGAGTAGGTCCTGCAGGAGGCAGCAGCCTTGGGACAGTGCCTGGGAAACCACTGCAGGGGTGGGGAACACTGACACCAAGACAGTGGACACCACCCAGAGATGCTGAGGCAGCTGAGATGTGGACCAGGGCAGGCTGGGAAGGAAATGCCTCACCTCCCCACCTAGGTGTTTAACCTACAGTGAAGCCCATGCTCTCCAGCCTCTGTGTGGAGGCTCTGGTTCCTTATCCCCAGGACAGAGGAGCAGTGCGCTCAGTCTCTCTCCAGGGAGTGCACCATTGTGCTCAGGTCAGCCTGGGAATAAGTAAGTGCTGCCCTCAGCAGCTAGATGCCCTGGTGGGAAGAAGTGAGCTTCAAATTTCTGCTTCCTTCTGGAGCATAAACAGTATAACATATCACTTTTACATTTTCTGTTTCTTAAGAAAACGTCTCACTGTGTATCTCTGGCTAGCCTGAAACTCATAGAGGCCTCCTTGTCTCTGCTTCCAGAATGTTGGGATCAACAGCGAGCGCCACCGCAGCTAGCCTGCATATATTATTTAAAGATAGTTCTTTGAACCCCTCTTTTCTCCTTATGCCCGCATGCTTGAAGATGGCACAGGGAAGTCAGGGACCCATCCCTGCACCAGCTGCCCCTAGATTGTGCCACAAAACGAGTCATAGAAATGCTTTCAGCCATTTCTGCCGATGCTGCTTCAAATTTTCATCTCCATTCAGACAAGAGAATTGTCCAGACAGTCCTGATAGTTCTAGCCTGTCAGGTTTAAAGGTTCCATTTCACAGTAGCATCCCTCGACAAAGCTCTAGCCTGTGCTCTACCGTAACCAGGATGGCCATTAAATTAGACTGTTTCCTCCCTGCTGCTAGATGGCGCCTGCCTCAGATGACGCACATGTTGCTCATACTGCCCGTGTCAGCGCGCGTGCTGTTTTGTGGACACTTCTGGGATGGGAGAAGTTACTGCAGGACAGAGACCTCATGGGAAACAGGGACCTTGTCAGGCATGAGACTTAGGCACTGCCCCTCCCTGACTGGTCTGAACCGGAAACTGTCACACAGGGAAGCTTCTCTAGGGTTGGCTGCTGTGGGCTGAATGGTCCCCCAAGGCCCATGTGTTGGAATCATAATCATCAGTGCAACAGGTCAAGACATGGTGTGTTTCAGGGGCTCTCTCTGATGGTGCCACATTCATGAATGGATGACTCTGTGGCTGTGGGAGCGAGCAGAGTGGATGACTGGGAGCATGGAGTCATCAGGTGGACAGATTCTGCCTAGCATTATCATCTTGGGGAATTCAATAGATGGACACAGTAGGCTGGCCTAGATAAGCACCAGCCCCTTGATTTCAGACTTTCCCAGACTCTAGAACTAAGAAATGAGACCCAGTCTCTGATCCTCCATTGTAGGTACACAAATGACTATGGCAAGTACAATATTCAGAGGTCCCTGTGCATAAAGGCACAGTGGCACCACAGAAACCCAAGTATGTGCCTTTTTCTTTAAAATGTTTTTATTTACATAGCATGACATAAGTGATTAAGATATATGGAAACAAATTTACATATTGTAGTAGTTTAAATGTAATTGGCCCTCATAAGCTCATAGGGAGTGGCACTGTTAGGAGGTGTGGCCCTGTTGAAGTATGTTACTGTGGAGGCGGGCTTTGAGGTCTGGTGTGCTCAAGCTACACTTAGCTGTTGAAGATGTAGTAATTCAGATCCTCCTCCAGCATCATGTCTGCCTACACACCGCCACATTCCGCCGCGATTGTGATGATAATGGACTAAACCTCTGAAATTGTAAGCCACCCAGTTAAAAGAGCTGCTGTGGTCATGGTGTCTCTTCACAGCAATAGAAACCCCCACTAAGACACACATTGACAACCATATTCCAGAGTAATCCCTTGTATTATAAAATAGAAAACTGTCGTGCTGTTAATATTCTTAAGTCATAATTGTGTGACTTTTGTGTGACTATTAACTGTGGCAGGAGAGTGAACAGTTAATGCTCCTTCTGACTGGCACACCGAGAAGCAGCATGAGGGACTCCTTCAGTCACATTGATGGCCTTGAGAGGAGCTCTCATGACCTCAGCCAAGTAGAGCCCTGACGTTGTTTGATGAGCTAGGACAGCACTCATTTTATAACTGTAATTTTGCTGCTGTTATAAATTGTAATATCAATATCTGATACACAAGACGGCTTTTGTGACCCTGTGAAAGGATCGATTGAACCCCCCAAAGAGGTCACGACACACAGGTTGAAGACTAGTATATACAAACCTGACATGAAATGTATGGTTATGTTCCCTCATTGGCCATCTGAAGGCAAGACTCTCCAGCTGCTGCACTGGAGTCAGCCTCAGAAGGTCACCCAGGGTTCCTATCTGCTCAGTGCCAAGGTCTGACCCAGAAGACAGCTGAGCTCTTTCAGGCAGTGTTTCCATCTATGCTCAAAGGACATGGGTTTTATCAAGTTGGACTAAGTGACTTTTCCTTGAATGGTTTATTCAAGTCCATCTACGTGGTAAAAGACATAGAACTAGTCTTTATACATTAAAGGATTAAAAACTTCTAAGACCTTAAAAAAATGTACAATGCTGTGGGATAATCCTTGTGTACACTGTGAAAATATGTTTCTTTCATGGTCAATAAAAAGCTGGTTCATTGCCCAATAGCTAGGCAGGATTGGGGGGGCAGAGAGAATGCTGGGAAGAAGAGGAGTGGAGTCTGAGGGGTCAATAGCAAGACTTGAAAAAAACATGGAAAGTTAATAGAGAGGTAAATGAGCCCCCGGCAGCACATAGATTAATAAAAATGGGCTCACTTAAGGTGTAAGAGCTGGCTAGAGGCAAGCCTAAGCTATTGGCCAAGCATTTATATTAAGTTTCTGTGTGATTATCTGGGGAGTGGCTGCTAGGACGCATAGAGAAACTCTACCTACAGTACAGTTTCTCCAACTTTAGGAAAATACTTAGACAACCAAATTGAGAAATAAAAAACATGAAAAGCCAGTACAGAAATTTAATTTGATTAGGTAATGAATGCACAGGAGGAAAATACATTTTAAGAAATTGAGCCAGCCCATCTGAGGATGCTACACCCATAAAACTGACTGTGAATGCACTTTCAAAGCATCACTACAAGTTTTTCATCTCAGAAAATCCCCGGGATGCCCCTACTGCTTCCTGATGTAGACCACTCAGCACAGTGAGTGACATTTAGAATGGAAAACTAGATGTGCATTGTCACATGATGGCAGTGATGATAGGTCACCATGGAATATTCACATGAGTGCTTGCCTTCAGTGGGGTGCTCCTGTAGTGCTCTGTGGGTCAGTATGTTTCATGTCCTCATGTGTCATGTAAGAATACATGTTTTAAAACTAAACCCTGAATTTGCACATCACTATTTTGTATTTAATCAAATGAATTAGGTAAACTAAAAATGAGTTGATCTATTTTCAATTGTTTATATGTTGGTTTGAGTTTTCTTTTTGTACTGAGGACTGAACTTAGGACCCTATGCGCAGTTGGGGAAGACTGTACCACCAAGGCGCATCCATAGCTCCTGCAACCCTCTCCCTTAAAAAAATATATTTTGAGCAAAAAGTTGACAGGATGGCTTTCAACTCACCTACCTTGCACTTGGATCCTTGTAAGTCTGGGGAACTGCATCACCAGGCCTGACTCTAAGCATTTTTTTTTTTTCGATTAGGATAGCTTAAGGTTAAAATGGATGAACATTAATAATGTTGAGAATAAAAAGAGGCTTATTCTCACTTTGAAATTTAAAACCTACATGGTAGCGTTATTTCTGACTCTCTAGGCATTTGTTTCTGATTGAATGTGTGTTCGAGAGAGACAGAGATTCGTAGTGGTGCACACATGTAATCCTAGTATTCATAAGGCTGAGACAGAAAAATGGGAGACTAGCCTGGGCTACATAGCAGTATTCTCAGTTAAAAAGATAATATGTAAGCCATTTGAAGGCTGGATATAAGGGACACACACACCTATCGGAATGTAGAAATAAAGCTGTGCTGTCAATTCAGTGCACGTGAATTCCCTGGATCTGTTCTCCTCCCCCAGTACTCATTACCTTGTCAATCCTTTTGCTCAAGTCTGGCTCTCTGAGTGAGCTCATGCCATGGGGCATCAGGGTTGAAAAAGTCCTAAATTGGGAGCTGGAGAGATGGCTCAGTGGTTAAGAGCACTGACTGTTCTTCCAGGTGGACCTGAGTTTGATTCCCAGCTGTCTGTAATTCCAAGATCTGACACCCTTACAGTAGGCATGACACCTTTACATGTAAGCAAAACACCAATTTAAAAAATAAAATATTTTTTAAAAAAAGAAAGAAAAAGACCTAAATTATTGCTTTTTTTTGTTCTTTTTTTTTTTTTAAGATGCAAAATTAAGAAAGCTGTTTAGTATGCAGTAAGTTGAAAGAGAAGAAGCAAGATTGTATTCAAATTGTTTGAAAGTTGAAAACAAAGTGATAGGATCCTATTAGGATTCAAGAGAAGAAAGCACCGACAACCCTGCCCTGTGGCCAGGGCCCTCACTAATACAGCCCTGCGGGCTATCGAGATGATGTCTCAGTCACTGTTGTGAAGAGACACCATGACCAAGGTGATTTTAAAAGCGAATATTTAAAAAGACCCACATGCAAGCCCGGGACGGGACACCCAGTGAGAAAACGTGGGCCCACACGGGCCTTGCAGCACCAGGCAGGCAAATAGGCGCTGTTATGGTGAGCACATGTATGGTGTGGTATGGGAGGGAGAGAGAACAGTTCATGTCCTGTGGACAGAGGCAGAACTGAACCGGTGAAAGCGGTGAGGAGCTGGCAGAGGTGGGTGGCTTGATTGCTATCCAGGGCCCTGGTGATACCTGGGCTGGTGTTTGGAGTTCAGGCTGTTAGTTTTTTGCACATGGCCTGTGAATGGAATCTGAACACCGGGAGTATCACACGAGAGTTTATTAAAGCAGTAGGCAGAGGTAGGGGCGGAAGGGAGCAGAGAGAGAGGGAGAGGGAGGGGACTTGTGTGAGCACTTTCTTTAAGAGGGTGGGTGGGCCCATGTTTGCATAGCCACACCCAGGGGCGTAGTTGACTCTGTTACATTCCAGGTGAATGCAAGCTTTGGAAATCCTTACACAGGCTCTGGTGCAACCTCTGTCTCTGATGTTCATGGCTCCTGAAATCACTGAAGGCTGTGAGGACAGGCTGTACAGAATTGCCCCCCCCCCACACACATACATACTGGCTACAATACTACGGAAAACTGGCCCTGCCCCTCATCAGTGGGAACATTCAAGAGAGGGAAATGGTATGAAAAAGCTAGATGCCTCTCCCCCCAGCCATCTATGCCTGAGGTGGGTGGGAGAGCTGGCCCTGGGATCATAAGAGTGGGTGAGCTCCTGCACTAAGGAGAGTGGCCTCTGCACTTCTCCTAAGCAACACAGTAGAGCTGGCTCTGATGGGATAGGTGTGGGAGAGCTGACCCTGAGGACATGAAATCAAAGAGAACTGGCTTTGTTCCTTGCTCATCTCTTCGAGGGGTGAACTAGCCAGGGCAATGCAGGAGAGCTCCCTCTGGTAGCAGGCTTCTGTGATCTGCTGGAGCACATGAAGGATCTGGTCCTGCAGACCCAAAGCTGCAAGATCTCCATGACACAGGACATCAATAGCATATCCAAAAGGAGTTTTCCTATACATTGTGTAAATTATGCTCTGATTGGTTTAATAAAGAAGCTGACTGGCCAAAAGCCAGGCAGGATAAGGTCAGGCAGGAAAAAACAAAATAAGGATGGAAGAAAGACAGAGTAGAGAGGGATTCGAGCAGCCCTCGCCAAAAGCAAGATGCCAGAGGACTGGTAAAGCCACAGCCATGTAGCAACACAGATTAGTAGAAATGGATTCATTTAAATGTAAGAGCTAGTTAGCAATGAGCCTGAGCTATCAGCCAAGCATTTATAATTAATATAAGCCTCTGTGTGGTAATTTGGGAATAGGTGGTGGGAACAGGAAACTCTGCCTCCACTTAGGAGGAGTCCCAGGGAGGGCCCAGCATTGATAGTGTAGCAGAAACCAGAGCCCGGAACCAGACCAATGACTCCTTGCGATGAACAGTCCTGTCTGTCCTGGAACTCACTCTGTAGACCAGGCTGACCTCAAACTCAGAGATCCCCCTGCCTCTGCCTCCCAAGCGCTGCAAGTAGAAGTGTGCGTCTACCACCCGGCGATATTCCTGGTTTCATTATTTTTTCCTTTTTAATTTCTCTTTTTTGTTCCAGCCCGGCCTAGGGAAATAAAGGGGCCAGAGAATCGATGGTGTGTGATATAAAGGGAGCATAAATTGTGGGATGTTGTAAGTTTCTGTATAGAAAATGAATGTGACTCTGGGAAACTCAGAATGGGATTTCAAGCCCTCTCAGATATTCTGGAAGTTCAGCTTTAGGTTCTAAACTAGAGCCAGGATCACTGTCAGTGACGGCCCTGGAGCACCCCTCCTTCTGTAATCACTCATTACGGCCAGAAGGGGCGCTAGAGAACCGAATTTAGAAAATGCTGACTCGGGCTCCCAGAGGTGGGCGTGGCCTCCCACCCTTCTGGCCCCGGTTGGCCAGGCAGAGCACGTGGGCAGGGCTGAGCGCTTAACTCTTCTCCTGGTGCTCTTTTCAAAGCTAGCAGCTGGCCTGTCTCAGCCTCAGCCTGGTGTACACGGCACAGTGTCTGTGCAGACATGGTTCGCTCTATGCTCGCATGATGTGATACTACATTAACAGCCTGCAAAGTGTCCTGTCCTGTGACCTCATTGCAGGATGTGGGGAGGAGCCAGTACGCTCCTGGGCCAGCTCCAGAGCAATCCCTAGAAACTCTCAGGGATTTCACAGTTTCCTGCAACCCTCAGGATTCCTAGGCCTAGGAATCATGTTCATGTTGGACAAAATGTGTGTGCGACCTTTCACCTGATGAATGGTTTTATCGTTTGTACAATACTGAGATCTCGTGAGGTGTAGGCACAGTGGATTTTGTTTTGTCTCTTTAGGATAGACAGCTTAGGTTCAGTTACAGGCCACTGTTCCACCCATATCTCCTGATCTGAGAGTCATGTTAATGAGATGGTCTTAGGACCCCAGCGGGGCGAACAATGGTCCTCAGAACTGAGGATGTGGCAAACATGCAGGATTATGGTTTACGAGACCTGTCTTTTTGTGGACCCCAATGTCATCAAAGAAGGCCCTGCCATCTGTAGTCAGAACGACACCCATGTCTCCCAAAATATCTTTGCCCCAAAGATTCCTCGGCACAAAGGAGACAATGGGGTGTGTAGCCCCCGTCTTTCCATTAAGGTCTTTACAATGAATGGGGCAGGCCGCGCCGGTTTCAGTCTTGCTGCCCTCCTACTCTGTTGGGGGGGGGGTCAGGTCTAAATTTCCAATGGGGGGAGCAGAGCACCTCCATTTCTGTTAATATAGTCTGCACCCATGTCTACCAAGCCTTTAGCAGTTCGTCTATCAAGATAGATGGTCAGTATTGGAGAGTATGGAAAAATGGACAGTGTCCAAACGATTTTTAGATTACTGGAGCTCCCTCCTCTTAAAGGTGGGGCTGAGAAGTACTCTGCCTGGATTTTAAAGGGGATGGTACTTAAATTGGTTGTGGTCTGCAATCCTTTGCCTAAAAAATACCTGACTGCATCTGTGGCATCAAGTCTTAGGTTTTGCCTGGGGGGCAGTCATGCCACAGATGGCCAGGCTTGCTGCATCCCCAGCAAGATGTGTCTACTTGGGGGCCCTTTGGTGTGTCATTGGCACATGGCCTTCTCTCAAGGAGGACATTCAGGGAAGTGGTGCCGGCAGCCATGGGACCATTATTGGGGTCAAGATGTCTTGTGGCCAGTACCCACTTGTAAATGTCTTCCTCGTTGTGAACCTTTACAAGTGCACTGTGGTGGGGGCATTAACCCATTCCCAAACCAAGTGTTTGATTGACATTTCCCTAGTAGGCCCCAAGTCTACACTCAACTCTACTGCTTGATTCATTGACACATTTGAGAAAATCAGTAACAACAACAACAACAAAAAAGGTCCCCTGGCTTGTCGACTAAGGTTGTGGAGGTAAAGCTGAAGAGTCCCACAGGGTACATACCTTAAGAGCCTTGAAGGCCAAGCCAGGAAACCATTAGGAGTAGTCTTAATGGCCAATCTGTGCCTGCTGGACAAAATAGACAGTTACCTTATCCAGTGAGCACATTAAGGGCCACTGGAACATTAACTGAGGTCCATTCATGTATGAGTTGCTGCTTGATCATTGTATACCTATTTCCAGCTAAGAAGTGTAGCTGACTCCAGCTCAGCTTTGAGCAGACTATACCAATCAAAGCAAGTCTGTTGCGTTGCACATTGAGTGAGGACCTGTTTGAAGTAAGGTGAATCCGGGCCTGACTCATTAGATGCCTTTGGGACGGAGGAGAATTCAGTTCTGCTAGTGGGAATACAAGGCTAGTTAGGGGTATTTTGTCCCAGGCTGACAGGGAAGGCTTTTGAGGCCTGAGATGGGGAGGGGCTGTGGCAGCTGGCGGGGCACACCACAGCATGAGGGAATCTCTGCCTTCAGGGGGCAGGTGGACACCGAGGCACTTCAGCCTCCTCAGCTGTTGGGGAAGTGGCACATGTGGTGTTAACTGTGACCACATTCTTCTCAGCAGATTTTGTGGGGTCCAAAATGCCTCTGTGTTAGAGAGATCAGACATGGAAGGTAAGGGGTGGAGGTGATGGAGAGGTTACCCATTTTATAGAGGGAGACAGTGGGCAAACAGCAGCTAGAAAGAATATGGCAATCAACAGAGGTGGAAAACTGTGTCAGTGTGAAAAATATAGATTTATCATTACAAAACTTTGTTTCTGGGAAAGACCATTTACAGGAGGCCCCCAGGAGGTGTATGTCCTACGATCCCGGGACCTGGGAAAATGCCACTACCATAAGCTTGGCTTTTTTAATTTGGCTTTTTGAAATTTTTTTCACTGACCAGTCAGCTTCTGATATCAGAAAAAAAAAAAAAAACCTACAGAGGCTAAAATGCCTGAGAAAAGGAATGTTAAAGATTTAATTAAAATGGTTTTAAAAGTATATAATAAAGAGATAGTGCAGAAAAAAAAAAGTGGCATAAAACCGAGTGCCGGGGGGAACCGCGACATCTGGCACCTAGAGAAGATGAAAAGCCAAAAAATGCCTTTTTCACTCTGCTTCTGGCTCCCAAAAGCCATGACACGGCCCAGCGATTAGAATCAGCAACCAGTTGACATGGACCAGAGTACCACAAGGATTCAAAAACCCCTACCTTCTTCAATAAAGTTCTGCATGAATACCTGGGTGAATACCAGACACAGAACCCAGAAATCAGTCTGTAAAAGTACATTAATGTCCTGCTGACTGCGGCCACAGACCAAGAGGCCTGCCTGGCTGGAACTGAGTAGCCATTGCAGACCCTGGGGGACCTAGGGTACCACATCTAAGCCAAGAAGGCCCAAATTGCAGGTAACATACCTGGGGTACATCCTGAAGGAAGGGCAGCTATGGCCTTCAGATACAAGGAAAGAGACAGTGCTTGAGATTCCCACACCCACTACCGCCAGGCTGGTGAGAGAGTTTGGATGGCCACCTTGCCTGCATATACTGGTGGCTCTGGCCCAACTGGTCAAGGATGCTGACAAGCTGACATTGGGGCAGGATTTCACTGTAACCACCCCCAATGCACTTGAGTTTCTCAAGCAGCCCCCTGATTGGTGGCTAAGCAATGCTAGAATGACTTATTATCAAACTGTTGCTTAACCCTGCCAGAATAACTTTCCAGGTGCCCTCAGCTCTGAATCCTGCTACTCTACTGCCTCATCTGGACCCGGAAGCACCATTATGGACTGCTCCCAGAGCCTGGTCCAGGCACACAGCATTAGGTCAGGCTTGAGAGACATCCTGTTGCCCAATGCAGAAGTTACCTGGTAAACTGACGGCAGCAGTTTTGTGCAGGACGGTCAGAGGTATGCGGGAGCAGCAGTTACCACTGCAGAGGAGGTACAGGCTAATACAGGCAGGCTAATGCCACCTCGGACATCTACCCAATGGGTGAAGCTAATAACCCAAATAAGGCATTAAAACTGGGGCAAGGGCAGAAGTTTAACATCTACACCGACAGCTGGGATGCTTTCACCATGGCACATGTGCACAGGGCAATCAATATACAAAAAAAAAGGAGACTGCTGACTGCAGAAAGAAAAAAATATCAAAAATAAAAATAAAGTTATGGCCCTCCTTCAAGCTCTGTGGTTGCCCAGGAAACTGGCCATCATCCATTGCCCAGGACACCAGAGAGGGAATGGACCTATCCTTAGGGGCAACAGTCTGGCAGATAAAACCACCTGGAAGGTGACACTGATGTAGTTTTTTCACATGTATTGGTGTGAACACCTAATCTGGAACACCTAATCTACAAAAAAATCCTGGGTATACTAAAAAATATCTTTCCTAGATCAAGCTCCTCCCCATGACCCAGTGCATAGACAAGCTGCGGAAAGCTGCATCTTGCCTGAGCATCTAAGGAAGAGACTGATCCATCAATCCTCTCATGTGGGAACACAGAGAATGCAGGACTTACTTAGATAGTTGAGAATAAAAATCAAAGATGTACAACAGAAAATTATAATAAGTGCTGTTAGCAACTGCAAAGTCTGTCAGCTCACCAATGCTGTTGCCAACCCCAAAACCCTGGGTCTCAACTCAGGAGAAGAAGCCTAGAGTCTATTAGGAAATAGACTTCACTGAGATAAAACCTGGCAAGTATGGTTACAGGTATCTGCTAGCTTTTCAGATAGTTTTTCAGGATAGACATTTCCCACCAAATAGAAAATGGTGCAGGTGGTGGCAAAGAAGTTACTTAAAGACATCCTGCCTGGGTATGGATTTCCAACCATGATAGGGTCAGACAAGGAGCCTTTTGTGTCCCAGGTAAGTCAGAGTTTAGACACTTTCTGGGGAGTGATTAAAATTTACATTGTGGGCTGGAGAGATGTCTCGGGTTGAGAGCACTGACTGTTTTTCCAGAGGATCTGAGTTCGATTCCCAGCATTCACGTGGCCATTAACAACTATCTGTAGTTCCAAGATCTGACACCCTCACACAGTTATACATACAGGCAAACATCAATTCACATAAAAATAAGTATTTAAAAGTTACATTGTGCATACAGACCCCAGAGTTCAGGGCAAGTAGCAGAGACTTAACATGTTTGTTTTGGGCCATGCTCACACGCCCACATGGTATCTTCAGATGAGGATCAGCTGAGCCTTGGTTCTGTCTCCTGGGGGAAGGTCAGCCCTTATGTGGAGGTTCCACGGAAACTGAAACAGAAAAAAAAAATTTGCCTTTCTAACTGGATGGGCAGACAAACATGATAGCTAACACAAAAGAAGGAAAGAAATGACAGCCCCAATGCTGACGTGCCAAAGGGACCAAAACCACACAACACTGAGGGGCCTTCTCACTGAAACACCGGGTCTTAGAGGCACTATTCAGAGTTGTGAGGAAGGGGAGGTGACCAGAATCAGCTCCAGGAAACCTTAAAGTGAGTGACTACTTGTGCCATAAATGGCAATGGCAATAACAGACAAAAATTAAAGTTCAAAAATTACAACTGCAATGAAAAAAAGGACCCTGACCCAGGCAAACACCTATGCCAGGGACCCGACGTTGTGTGCCAGATGTTGCCATTGTCCAGGGTTCTGACAGTACCCTCAGGGTAGGGAGTGAGAAGGTGTAGAGGCAGCATGCACCGGGAGTCAGGTAAAAAGCAAACAGCAGACTCATTTACTCAGCAGTGGGGAGGGGAGAGCCTTATATACCTTCCTCCCAGCACCCAGGCTACATCGTCATTTGGTGACACTGATCGCTGTTCATATTGGCTGGCATGATCACCTCTGGCAGCATCTGTTTCTAGGCCATCAGGCTGACTCCAGGTTGGCTCATCTCTTGGGCTTGTAATTGTCATCTTCCTACAAATGTAACTAGATTCATGTGTGTGTTCAGTTTTAAATGATGGTTACACACCACAAAAAAATAGTTCAGGCAAATGTACACTTATATGACAATGATCTATTTATATGGAATAGGTAACTATGTGGAGTCCAAAAGTAAAATGAGTCACTGTGGGATGGAGACTGAGGAGATAGCTGAGGTATCATCTAGTAGATGGGAAGTTTCTGTTTGAGATGAAATAGTTATGAAAAGGAGCCATATACTGATGCACCTAATACCACTGAATTACATTTAAAAGTAGCTAAAATGATTCATTTTACATTATAGATTTTCACCATCCTAATAGAGGTGAGATTATCAGCTAATGTGATTTTAATCTTGTATAAGAAGGTTTGAGAGATGGCTCTGTGGTTAAGGACACTTGCTTCTCTTCCAGAAGACTTGGGTTCAGTTCCCAGCACCTGCATGGAGACTGACAAGAATCTGTAACTCCAGTTCCAGAGGAGCAAACACCTTCTTCTAGCCTTTGCCAGCTCCAGGCTTCATGCAGTGCATGCACATACATGCAAGCAAACCTGTAGTGGAGAGCAGGTACTATCGCCTTAACCTAGAGGTGTGGTCTCTTAGCCAACATAGATCTGGGAGGCACCAGTATTCGGGATCTGGCCAGAGGGTGCATGTAAGCAGAGCCCCTTCTTTACCCACTGCCTTTAGATGGAGGACCCGACCTGCTGAGTGAAGCCTCTTGGAACCAGTCCAGCCTTTTCAGGAACTGCTTAATTCCTCCTGAATCAGTGAATGCTCCCCTCTGAACCTCTTAGTAAATCATCTTTATCAGGTTCCTGTGATCATGTCTGGGCGTGGTAGCACACACCTTTAATCTCAGTGCTCAGGAGACACAGGCAGACACAAAGACACCTCTAGGAATTTAGGCCAGCTTGGTCTAGGACAGGGCTATTTAGAGATGCCCTTATCTCAACAACAGGTACCCTGCCTATAACTCACTGATCTAACTCAGGTTACACACTAAATTCTAAACTAGTCTTTGCAGTCAAAGGGATGGAAGATGCTTACTGGCCACTGGACAGCGTGTGCACTCCTAGAGCAAGGACTCCAAAACCTCATGGGTAGAAAGAGAGGAGCGCTTTCCATCTGATCACCAATTATAATTCAAAAGGAAACAGATCCCAGCCAGCCAGAACCAGCCATGTCCACCATCATCATACATCTGAATTGCAAATAGATAACAAATGTGATATATAACCAATTCCTTAGCTGGAGAGATGGCTCAGAGGTTAAGAGCACTGACTGTTCTTTCAGAGGTCCTGAGTTCAATTCCCAGCAACCACACGGTGGCTCACAACCATCTGTAATGACATCTGGTACCCTCTTTCATATACTGTATACATAATAAATAAATTTTTAAAAAAGGTTTTTTTTAAAAAAATAATTCCTTTGGGGCTAGAGAGATATTTCAGCAGATACATCACAACCCTTTGTAACTCAGCTGCTACAGGATGTACAAGCAGCCTCTGTGGCTGCCACAGACACAGCACTTATATAGCATGCATTCAGTCTCTCTCTCTCTCTCTCTCTCTCTCTCTCTCTCTCTCTCTCTCTCTCTCGCTCTCACACACACAAACACACACACACACACACACACAAAGGGGGCTGGAGAGAAGGCTCAGTGGCTAAGAGCACTGGCTGCTCTTCCAGAGGACCCAGGTTCAGTTCTCAGCACCCACATGGTGACTAATAACAATTTGTAACTCCAGTACCAGAGGATTCAACGCCCTTTTCTGGCCTCTATGGCATTGCAGGTAGGTGGTACACAGACATGTATGCAAAAATGCCCATTTACATAAAATGAAAATAAGCCAGGTGGTAGTGGAACACACCTTTAATACCAGCACTTGGGAGGCAGAGGCAGGCAGATTTGTGAGTTCAGGGCCATCTTGGTCTACAGAGTATATTCTAGGACAGCCAGGGCTACACAGAGAAAATCTGTCTTAAAAACAAAAAGTGAAATGAAATGAAAAAAGATGAAAATGAAGGTTAACAAACCCTCAAAATACTTAAAGACAATGGGTTTTATTATGACATTTTACACATCATTGTATATCATGCGTATCTGACCCTCCCACTATTAGAAATGTATTTATACTAAACATTTCTTATTTATCTGAAATGAAATTTTTTGTGGTGGTAGTAACTGCCTTTATTTCTATTTTATTTATGTATACCGCATACAGAAGAGGGTACCAGATGTCATCATAGACGGTTGTAAGCCACCATGTGGTTGCTGGGAATTGAACTCAGGACCTCTGGAAGAGCAGTCAGTGCACTTAACCTCTGAGCCATCTCTCCAGGCTTCCTAAAATGAAATTTTAACTGAGTGTCCTGCAACCCCAGTAGAATCTAGCTATACAGACAAGATGCTCTCAGATATGTGATCTGGTGTTCTAATTGCTTCATTTTAGCTTTTAAAGAATGTGATATCAAGTTCTCAAGAAAAGTTGTCCAATAAAGGCTGCATGTATGGGTTCCTGTTTCATGTCAGCATGGTGTCTAGAGGAGTACTACAGTGAGGTAAATTATCTGTGTGAAAGGGAGAAACTGAGAATGCAGATGTTTTCTTTCTACTTTAGCTGAAAGGAAAGGACAATGGCGGCAATCTCCCAAAAAGCAGCAAATGGTCCATAATCATGAATGGTTTTAATGGCTCTTAGACATTCTGCTCATGGTCCTTATGCATATCTGGTTCTCTGAAATTCAAAAGGCTAATGGTCTTCACCTGGGTAGCTCTTCAGGCATGGAGGTTCTTTGAAGGTTGGCAGCACCTTCTCGCCCCTCCCCCGAGGGAGCTGTTAGGATCCAGCAACAGTTCTTGGTTTCTTCTGGATTTGCTGTTCTTGAAGGAAATTCCCACGGGAAGAGTTAAGTGAGAGGCATCAGGAGAAAGCCAAGCCTGTACCTCAGGGATTCACTCACTAGAGTATAAGATTTCTAGGGTGTATGGGACTCTTAATCCCAGGGTCATGGGTTCAGGCCTCATGTTGAGAGCACCATTAGGGCTCGTTCCAAACACACTTTTCTTAGACATATGTCCAGAGTAATAATCTTCAAAGCTTCTATCTAAATCACAATGCATGGTGTCAGCTGCATACGTTTTAGTATTTGGTCTAACAGTTCAGAGGAATTCTCTTACTAGCGTTTTCTAGATACAGTGAGGTTCAGGAAGGGGATATGTTGGTCACATGCTCCACTCACTGCTTAGATTTTAAAAAGCATCAGAAACCCCAGCATGAGCTGATCCACTAACCAGAAGAAGTTAATAGATTGTGACCCTGATTTGGGATAAATAAAGGCATTGTTTCTCCTTTCATGAGGGATGCTCTTCACACCCTACATCCCACCTGTTCTCAACACAAGAAACCTACCAGCTTCATGAGACTATGTTGCCCTGATACTTAGACTCAGCACCTGGCTAATACTGTTAATTTTCTTTATAGTGTCTATTACAGTTTATATTTTTTAATTTTATGTGTATACACATGCATGTCTATGAGCTGCGAGTGCACTAGTGTTGCCTATGTAGGAAATGAGAGTGCATCAGATCCCCTGGAACTGGAGTTATGGACAGATGTGAGCTGTCGTGTGGGTGTTGGGACCTCAGTGCCATGTGAACCTAGGTCCTCTTAACCACTGAGCCACCTCTCCAGATCCACAATTTTTAGTTGTATATTTCCTTCTGGTTGCTTATTGGATGATATCTGTCTAACTAAATTGAAAGTTACATGATGACAAGGGAGTGAGTGTTAAGGTGGATGCATGGATGAAGATTCTCCTGTTTAGGATTGCGTGTATTTGAGTATTAGAATCTTGAGTTGGCATAATGCTTTCCATTGCATCTTCGCCTTGCTCACTCATCATTGTATGAACAACATCTCAGACCAAGACCTATACCTGAGTCCAGTTGTGCCTCTGGCACTCACCGCTGGCTGCAGTCCTTGACTTGCTCTAATATTATGGTTGGCAAGAAGAGACTTGTCCAGCGCTTTTAGACCGTATATATACATGTTATACATGTGCGTGTGTTTGTATGTGGACATGTGCAAAGTGCTTGTGGAAACTGGACGTTAGGTGAGTGACTCCCGCATCACTCTCCACGTATATGTTAAGGCAGGATCTCTCACTTGAGCCCAGAGCTCATCAGCTTGTTCTGGCCTTGTCTCCTCTGTAGCAGAGCCCTGGGAGACAGGTGCCCACTCAGGGTTAACATGGGTAACAAGAATCCTGCCGTTGCTTCTCTGCATCTGGTACTCCGCTCCTGCCTCGAACTTTTGCTCCGAGACTCTGTAGCTTCTGTGGTCATTTCAGCTTTTGCTGGAGACGCCTTTTCTTCATGTTAGCAGCTCAGCCCGCTCTATTAGTGTGAATATCAAAAGCAGGAATGTACACACAAACACAACCACTAGGAAGAGAAGCATTACACCTAATGCTGAGACAAGGACCGTAGCATAAGGAAGTGTGTCCAAGTAAATTGAATAGCCTGCTTATCCAATCAGAAAAGGAGGTGTGTTTGTGCCAGTCACAGCAGACCTTCCTGAAGCTCCTACCAATCGCAGCACACCTTCCGGAAGCTTGTGTTTACAACAATCTCTTTCTTTTGCTCTGGTGACAAAAGTCCCTCCACCATGCTTGGTAGCAATGGCTTCAGAGACACAAGCTGTTAAAAGTAATGGTGGCTGAGGTTCTACTTTCTAAAGCTGAAATTGGAAAGGGGAGGGGAAAAGGGGATTGCAAGGGGCGGAGCCATCTGTCTCGTAACTGGTTTTAACACTTCGGACATCCAATGAACATTCAACATAACATGCTACGCTTCTTGTCTCTGGACAGAACAGTAGCAAAACCGAAATCACTGCCTTCGTGGAATTTTACATGCCAGGGTAGATGACATTTAAAACAAACAAAAAGTAGGTGATAAATTCGTCAGTCAAATGGAGATAGACTTATCACCTATCACCACGAGGTTAAGCGGGACGCTGGATGAAGTGGGTATATTTTTGAGAAAGGGGGAGGATGCAGTTTTAGAAAAAGATGTTAAAGGATATGGGTTCCTTGAGAGAGTACGTGTAAAATGGGAATACACCGTCTGCTTCTCCTGACTATGGTGACGATTTAATACAGAAACGCATGGGTTTGTAAAGCAATGCCTTCCACAGGGAAGGTTGATGCAATCGCTTAGCGGTAGCGGTGGAATATTCAGGGCGGAACGTTGATCCCCGCGGAAGTTGGCCTGGGTGCAGTGTTAAGGTCGGACCACTCCGCATTGGCGGAACCTTGTCCGGTCTCTGTCTCCCCCACCCCCCCCCACCCCTCAACCCGTGGCAACCACGGGAGCCCAGCGGGCTGGCCACGGAAAGGGTACATTTTGGGGCGGGGCTTACGGCGGAAGCGGCGTCCGCACGCCTGGTGCGGTCCAGGCTCCAAAGATGCTGGGTGCAGGGTGGCTGCGATTGTATGCCGTGCTCTGCAGCGTCCTGCTGGGGCAGGCCCAGGCCCCGAGCGCCGGAGTGCCGCCGGAGCGGAGCCGGCCCTACGCGGTGCTGCGTGGGCAGAACCTGGGTGAGCGGCGCGGGGCGGGGCGGGATGCGTGTTTGCAGCCGGAGCCTGCCGTGCGGGAGCTGTCCTGATGATCCCCAGGAAGCCGGTTTTCCTCCTGTCATTCCCCTGGCTTGGGAGCCAGCGCTCTTTTTCCCTGTGTGCTGGCGGCACCTGCTGGAACTGGAGGCTGGAGACCTGGGGTTTTGTGTCAGGCTTTATGAATTCAGGCTAGTCAGTAGGGCTCATTCTGTATTCCTCTTCCTGCTATATAGGCCTGTTCTCAGTGATGGCGTTTGTAATCGACACGTTTTAGTATTCCCTAAACAACTGAGGCGTTGTGCTCAGTGCTGTTTACATGTATGGGGAGGAGGGGGCTTCATTGTAAGCTAATGAGAAAGGTAAGGATTTTCAATTCTGATTTACAGAAAAGATAAATTAAGGCCAGAAGTAGTTATGTTACTCAGGGACAACCTAGTAGGGCATAGTGAATGCCAGTATTTGATTTGGGATTTGTGGGGGCTTGAAACAACTTTGGGGGGTACCTATTACATACATATATACACACATGCATACACACACACATGCATACACACACACACACACACACACACACACACACACACACACACACACACGAGTGACCAGCTCTGGTGCTTAATATTGGGAAAGCCAGAGTGAATCTGTCTGACCTGCCTCAGCTTTCCCACCCCATTAGTCCATCTGTGTATCTGGTATCATTTCTGGATTGGTTTTTATCTGCTTGGTTTCTCCCGATTTTTTTTTAAATTTTTTTTAATCTTTATTTATTTATTTATTTGCCTGGAACTGGGAACTGGAACTACAGACAGTTGTGAACTGCCATGTGGGTGCTGGGAATCGAACTCAGGTCCTCTGGAAGAGCAGTCAGTGCTCTTAACCACTGAACCATCTCTCCTTTAGATCTGGGTTTGTCAACCAGGATACTACTGACCCCTTAGATCATGTGATTCCTTTGTAGATGTGTGTGGGGGAGAGGAGGCTGTCCTGAGCACAGAGGGATGTTGATGAGCCCTCCTACCCTCTGGACACAGTCACACCTGCCACTTGTAATCCACATAGTCCAAATGTTTCCAATCAGTCCTAACCCTCTTGGTTGAGACCCTTACTGAAGAACAGCAAAGCAAGGATGCTCCCAGATTGTATTACCTGCAAATAAATAACTACGGAAAGTTGCCACTGGGACATCCCAACGGTAGGTAGTATGTCTGCACTGGATGTGTTTGAGGTGGCCTGCTTAGTAATCGTGCATATATCAAGATAGGACAAAGTAGAAATAATTGTCCTGTGCCATCTGGAGCTCAAGAAATGCAGCCCTAGGCAATCAAGGGCAGTGGGATTTTTGTTCTTGATTTCACGAATAAGGACACAAAGAAGCTGGGCGCATAGCCTAGGAGGTACACAGAAACCCGGGCAGCCAACCCCAAACCCTGAATCCTTCACCTCCCTGAGTGCCGTCTCTCTTGACCATGAGTGAAGTGCTCATGTATCGTGCACTTACTATATGTTCAGTATTGATTGAACACTTTTTGACGGTAATTCATAGTTGAGCTTAAAGAAATCTTTTTAATTGGGTTCTTATTTGTCCCGCTTTATTGATGCAGAACATGCGGCTCAGTGGTGGGAAGTGGCCGTAGGATGGAGTTAAAATTGTTTAAATCCAGGCAGTGGGGGTGGGGGGCAGGGGGGTGCAGCGTACCTTTAATCCAACTACTTGAATGGAAGTGTCAGAGGCAGGAGGATCTCGGTCTACAGAGCAAGCTCCAGAACAGCCAGAGCTACACATATCTCAAAGAACAACAGAAAAAAACCAAACAAACAAACAAAAAAAATTGTCTTTTTGGGAACCAGTCTGATTATCGGTGTGCTGAGCAAGAAAGGTGGATACAAGGATGAAGAATAGAAGACTATTTTATACCTAGCACATGGTTTTTAATTAAGCTTTTTTCCCTTTCTTCCTTTGTTTAGAGTGTGTATGTGTGTATATATATATATATGTGTGTATGTGTGTGTATGTGTTTGTGTGTTCCTGTGTTCAATGAGGCCAGAAGTGGGTATCAGATCCAATGGAACTGGAATTACGGGTATGGATGGTGTGCTGGGTCCAGTGTGGGTGCTATGTTTGTTAAACACAGTTTTGGTCTTAAATGAGCTAAATGTCATATCTCCTGAAAGCCCAGTTCAACTAAATACCTCATCAAGTTGACAAAAGTCTTGAATTTCCAATTTCCTAAAGTTATGACTACAGCTAGTCTTAAAATTCTCTCATTCCGGGCTGGAGAGATGGCTCAGCAGTTAAGGGCACTGACTGTTTTTCCAGAGGACCTGAGTTCGATTCCCAGCATCCACATGGCAGCTAACAACTGTCTGTAATTCCAAGATCTGACACCCTTACACAGTTATACATGCAGGCAAAACACCAATTCACATAAAATTTAAAAGATAAATATTAAAAAAATTCTCGTTCCATTTAAACCATTTTCTTTACATTTTGGAAGGGGCTTTAAAATATTAAAGGGCAAGGAAATGTGCTTTTTAAAACAGAAGCAGGACTGGAGAGACGCTGGGCAGTTAGTCCTGGCTGCACCCACAGAGGCCTGAGCTTGGTTCTTAGCACCCATAGTGATCTTACAATTACATCTGGCCTTTTGGAGTTGTGGCATGCTCTCTTTGTCATTTTTTCCCCTATCCGTTCTCCTCTCATTCACCAAGAAAAGCAGCTCTGTGTGTCGTAGCGAGGCTAAGGATGTGTGAGGCAGGCACAGATGCTCTGAAATGACTGGTTTGAAAGTGGTCAACCGGCACAATCACAGTCAAGCCCATTGGATCTTGGTGTGGGCCCACACACTGGGAACTAAGCATTTATAGATGTGCCTTTGCTTATTAAAGGTCACAGTATTTTGAATACCACAGATCACTGCTGCTGCTGCTGAGTGCAAGTGACTTACTTTAGTAGCTTCAAGCCCTGGACCACCAGGCTGAGGTCACTTGTAGACTCCTCTTTTTCCCCAAGCACCTTGAATGTTTTAGCATAAACTTTACTTTCAAAAACACACCTAGGGGCTGGAGAGACAGCTCAGCAGTTAAGAGCACCCGCCGCTCTTGCAGAGTCCCTGGGTGTGATTTCCAGCACCTACATGACACCTCAAACCTTTTGTAACTCTAGTCCAGGAGATCTGACCCCCATCTCAAGGCCTCTGCAGGCGCCAGGCACCCATGTGGTGACAGGCATACATGCAGGCAAAACACATACACACACACACACACACACACACACACACACACTAAAAAAAAATAAGTTTAGGGGCTGGAGAGATGGCTCAGCAGTTAAGAGCATTGACTGCTCTTCCGGAGGACCTGAGTTCAATTCCCAGCATCCACATGGCAGCTAACAACTGTCTGTAATACCAGGATCTGACACCCTTACACAGTTATACATGCAGGCAGAACACCAATTCACATAAAATGAAAATAAATACTAAAAAAAAAGAAGCATGACTTACACAGTTATACATGCAGGCAGCACACCAATTCACATAAAATAAATAAATAAACTTTAAAAAAAAATAAGTTTAAAAAAAATAAACATAAGAGTGCTTCGTGCTCTTCCAGAGGACCTGAGTTTAGTTCCCAGCATCTACTGTGGTGGCTCACATCCACCTGTCACTCTGCTTCTAGGGTCCAATGTCTCCTAGCCTCTACAGGTACCTGTGCACACATGGCATACACACTCACATGACACATAAATCATTAAGCTCACACACACACGTGCAGTTAGTTGGGCCAGCAAGATGGCAGGTAAAGGTGATTGCTGCGGAGCCCAGTACACAAGTGAAGGAACAGACTCCTGAAACTGTCCCTGGCCTGGTGCATGCACAGACACATACAAAAAAAAACAGTTTTTAAAGGCTTTGTTTTTTGTAAAGTTAATGGTGCTTTAGTGAGCAGTCCCTTGTCAGGATTCATCCAGCTGCTGGACTAACTGTCTTATTTATCAAATCTTAGGCTTTAAGGATGAACGGGCTCCCTGGATGTCTCATCTCCCGTAATCAGAGCAGAAGCTAGAGGATCTTTTTCCCAACTAACCAGATCACGATGATCTTTGCCTGCAGCCTTCCAAAGGCCTTTCTTGCCATTTAGTGGGGAATGGGCCTGGCAGATGCCTCAGTAAGAGCGCTTGGTCTGCAAGCCTGGGGACCTAAATTTGGGTCCCTAGCACTCACATAAAAAAAACAAAAAAAACAAAAAAAAAACTGTACATGGCTGCCTGTTGTATGAAGTTTCTGGGTCAGACTTTCCGGCCTTGTCCTGTGGTCTGGACCTGCAGACCCACAGTCCTGCAGAAACACACAGACACTTACATTAATCTTATGCTGATGAACCTGGGGCCCAGGCATAGAACTTGCAACCCTTTGCTCTTATCTATTCTTATCTTGTTTAGCCATGTGGCTTGGTACCTTTTCTTTCTTTTTTTTTTTTAAATTTTTAAAAAATATTTATTTTGGGGCTGGAGAGATGACTCAGTGGTTAAGAGCACCATCTGCTCTTCCAGAGGACCCGGGTTCGATTCCCAGCACCCACATGGCAGCTAACAACTGTCTGTAGTTCCAGTTCCAGGCAAACACCAAGGCAAATAAATAAATAAATAATAAATAAATAAAGTTTAAAAAAATATTTATTTTATGTGAATTGTTGTTTTTGCCTGCATGTGTAACTATGTAAGGGTATCAGATCTTGGAATTACAGACAGTTGTTAGCTGCCATGTGGATGCTGGGAATCGAACTCAGGTCCTCCTGGAGAACAGTCAGTGCTCTTAACCGCTGAGCCATCTCTCCAGCGTGGTACCTTTTCTTAGAGCAGCATAGTTGTCCTCTGCATCTCATGTCCATCTCACTGGCATTTTGGTATGTTGTAAATATTTGTCCCTCCTACTGAGTTAATAAAAATCCTGATTGGCCAAAAGCAGACAGGGAGTGTGGGTGGGGCTACCAGACTAAGAGAACTCTAGGACAGGAAGAACGGAGCAGAGATGTCACAAAGATGCCAGTGAGACACAGAGGAAAGAAGTTGAAATGCTGCTTTGAGAAAAGGTACTGAGCCTTTCTTTGGCTGAACAACATAAGAATCATGAAAACATGAATAACATAAGGGTTAGTTTAAGAGCAATAGCTAGCTAGCAATATGCCAGAGCCATAGATTGATCATTTTTATTAAAGCAGTTGGTAGGACAATTATTTACAGTGTAACAGAACATGGTCCCATTACAGCTGCCTGTGGTGGTAACTCCAGCATTAGGGAACAGAGAACTTGCCTGCTGCTCAGCTAGCTTTGGGTTTAGTGGGACACTCTCTCTTAAGGCAGTAAGGTAGACGGCAGTAGAGGAAGGGGCCTGTCCGTGCATTGGCGCTGCATGTGTGTACGGGAGTACACTGGCCCTGCATATGTGTGTACAGGTGTACACTTGCTCACATGCACTGCACATGAACAATCAGTCTAGGTTCCTTTGTTGTCTGCAAGGCCCGGAGTACACCTGCTTTCCTGTTTGCCACCTTCTTCTCATCTTGTTTCCCGTGATGCCCAGCTACTTGCTGTATGTGTGCTGGCCTTGTTCTGGCCCCCAAGGCCCTCGCTTTGCTGGCTTCTGAGTTGTTTCTCACAAGGAGCTCAGTGTATGTTACCTCAGGTGCCTCCTCCCCTCCTATCTGCTGTCACCCAATCTTGCCAGTCATATTGTGGTTCTTCCCCATATCTGTGGGCATTGAGTAAGTGCCTGTTTATGGCTAGTTCTGGCACCCAGTGCAGCAGATACCCTAGGTTCAAGTAGCAATTGGAACAGCACTGTCTCTTAATGAAATCATGGAACCTGGAGCTTTCACAAGGTAACCTGTTTTCTTTTTGCAGTGTTGATGGGAACCATCTTTAGTATCCTGCTGGTGACCGTCATCCTTATGGCGTTTTGTGTTTACAAGCCTGTTCGTCGCCGGTGACAGCTATGCAAGACCACCCTGCTTCAAGTTTCTGGGACAGGATAAGTTATGTTGCACATGAGCCACTGGAGATGGTTGAGTGAGAACCTCTAGAAGTTACCATTGATCTGGACGGGTTTAGAAAAGCATCTGGCAGTAATTGTTTCCTAACATGAGTTACTGGCTACTGGGTCAGCATTTCAGTGTTTTTGTCTGTACTAGTAAAGCTTGAAGTTCATGGTTCTCTGTAAAGATGTGTCCATTACAAAGTGTCCAGAAATCTATGCTGGGCAGGACTAATCACTAACGCTTGAAATAGTAGTCAGAGTAAGACTTATCATGTAGACATCCCTGCTCTCAACCATTCTGTCACAGTGTGATAACCACACTCGGGGGCCAGTGAGCTGGCTCAGCAGGTAGAGGGGCTTGCCACCAAGCCTGATAACCCGAGTTTGATTCCTGGAACTCATCTGGTAGAGAAAAGAACCAACTTCCATGGGTTCTCTGACCTCCACACATGAATGAGGAAATATAAAAACAAAGGCCACATTTTCACTCTGCTGAGCTGCAAAGCCAGTGTTCATGGTGGGCCATCATTCTGATCCCATGCCCCTTGGCCAGCTCGGGGTTGGACTGAAATGCTACTGTATCAGAAGAACTCCACTTGACTCAGACATATCCATGTCACTCTCACCTATGGCTTAAAACTTTTGGTAACTTTTCAGATGGTAACCTGAGACTTAGCTCTCTCTTCTCCCGGGTGTAGAGGGGACAGCCATGTGTCCACTGGCAGCTGTGGTGTTTACAAGGCTCTGCCAGCTTCTCAAGTGCTGCTACTGAACTAGATTTCCCGTTGATACTTCCCATAGCAATAGAGTGGTTATTATTTATTTTAAATGTGCTAGATTTAATTTTGTTATGAAATTGTTGTAAAGCTTAATCTTGTGTTCCTGCAAGCACAGCACTGGTCTTTTTGTTGTTGTTTTATAATCTAGAAACCTGTACTTGATGTGAATTAACTGATGAGGAGCACTGGAATCGTTGGGGTCTTGTCTGTAACCTTGTAACACTGAGCCATAAATGTCAAAATTAAAGTGAAATCCTGTCTGCTGTTTTATTCATCATTATGTTCCCAAGTGTTTAGAATGCAGGGGTGGGGCTGTAAAGATGGCTCAGTTAGTTAGGGGCACTGTTGCTTTAGTAGAGAATCAAGGTTTGGTTTTCTCCACCCAAAGGGTGGCTCACAGCCACTTGTAACTCCAGTTCCAGGGGATCTGACACCTTCTGCTGTCCTCTGGTGGACACCAAGCATACGTGTAGTGAACAGACCTCACAAAGGCAAACCACTTACATATATAGTCTTTTTTTAAAAAAACTTTAATGCATATGTGTGTGGTGTGGTGTGTTTGAATCTGGCCTCCTTTGTTTAAGGAAGACCTGTGCAGTACAATGTAAAACTAGTATGTGAAATAGTAATGCTAGGGCTGGAGAGATGGCTCAGCGGCTAAGAGCACTAACTGCTCTTCTGGAGGACTTGAGTTCGATTCCCAGCAACCACATGGCAGCTAACAACTGTCTAATTCCAAGAGCTGACACCCTTACACAGTTATACATGCAGGCAAAATAACAATTCTCATGAAATGAATGTTTCTTTAAAAAAAAAAAAAAAAGAAGAAGAAATAGTAAGGTTAGGCCAGAATCACACCCAGGCTGAGGCAGCGGCCTGTATTTTGTTCAAGGCCAACTCTGAAGAGCTTAGTCTTTCCTTATAGCTTAGCCTGTTCCCTCATCAGGGATGCTCTGAAGCCTGGGTGATACAGCTCTGGGGGAGAGAGGAAGCAGGGCTCTTCCCTTCACGCGCCCGCTCCCTAGGGCTGAGGACTCAGGCATTCAGTCTGAGGTTTCATGGAGACAGGAACTAGCCTCTTCACCAGTTGGCTAGGTGAGAAGTGGCTGTGCCTTATTCCTCTGTCTCTCTGATATTTCAGCTCTTCTCCAATATCTGGCTGTGGGTTTTTATTAATGACACTTAGTAGAATTTGTGAGTCACCCATAGACAGTGGCCTGCAAAGGGTTTTTTTCATGATGCCCTTGTGGACCAAGGGCTGCTCACTCCCCTCCTCTAGGACGACAAATCCCTCTAGAACCCTGACACCACTCCCTTTTTCTCTTAGGGCCCCAACTTTCACTTGAATGCCTGAAAAATAGCTCCCCAGCATTCTGGATTCAGGGAGCAAGCCTATTTGATCGTGGTGTTGACGATCATTTTCCCGTCTTCCAGAAGGTTCCATACTGCCAGGAGATGCTGGAAAAGGATCCAAATGGCCCAACACTGGATGCTTTTCATTTCTTTCCATCTGGCACAAGTTATAAGGCAGTGTTGACTGTGCCCTGGGCAGAAAGGCTGGGGTGTGTGTGTTACTTTGTAAAGGGCAGGCATTGTGAACAGGGACAGGAGGATGGATGTATTGCAGAAGAGATGACTCTGGATGTCAGGACTGTGAGCACCCTCTATGGAAGCGTATTTATTTGCATTTTAAGAGAGAACACATGGGGAAAGCTGCAACACTTTGACACAGTGCTCAGTCCCTTTTTAAGTGACTTCCTGGGGAAGCAGAGCAATGGAATGCAAACACAGGAGTTACCTGGGATTCACCTCAGTGAGTAAACATGGCCCAAGTGCAGCCATTCATTCCTGTGAGTGTCTTTGCTCCTGGCAAATGCCAAGGAAACAGACTGCCAAGCTGAGTACAAATGTGATGCCATACTGGCCTATGTTCAGGGAAGGGATCTGGTTAGACCATGACAAAGGCAGATGGCTATGAGGAATTAAAACCACAATCCTTTTTGTCTAAGAACATTTTACTGGCAACACTGACTGTATCAAACAGACATTTTTGGGAACCGTGGATTCTCTTCCTATCCCAAAAGAAGCTTAACAGGAAACAGATGCAAAACAGAGGAAGGTACTGTTTACCACTGATCAGCTCAGGCAGCCAGTGGGGATGAATGCCTGCACCAGGTGAGAGGTGCAAGGTGCCCTTGGCTATACTCCCAAGGGTCTGTTTGTAATAGGTATTTACAGGAGGGTTAGACAAAATAGTTAACTACTAAAGGTATCCAAAAAAGGCCTGAGAAAATCTGGTTAAAATGTATAACCTTGTATTGCTACTGATGGGAGTAGTCATTTTATATTTTTTTAAAAATAATAAAAAGATTCTGTTAAAAAATATATTTATCCAGAAAGATGTTGATTTGAACTCTAAAAAGCAATATGGAGTCATCACTTTTCCCTTTTGGATGAACAGCCTCTACTCCATGCTTCCTTCTGATCTCAGGTCCATCCTATCCTAAGGCAGCAGGCCATGCAGCTGCTTCTCTAGGCTGGGGTCCTCCACTGGAGCAGGCATGGAACATGCTGGCTTGGTTCTCTGCTGTCCCAATGCTCTGGTCAGCTTGCCTGCTTGAAAACCAGCCCTGGGTTCCCCTAGCTGCTCCTCCAAGGACAGGATTAGCTGCCTTCGGTTTAGCCTGGAGGAGGAGCTCCCAAAAACTGCCTGGAGGGAGTCAAAGCAGGTCCTCAGTGTGTGGAGTGAGGTGGCTTAAAACTATTAGTAATTTTTAAGGCTAAGGCAACATCCGTGGTCATTTGTATATCTTAATTTGATGCAAATAGTTAGCCATAATCTAAAATAGATCCTGTACATATCCTCTTAGCTGGGGGTAAAGGGCATGGGACAGGGTAGAGATGGGGAGGTGTAATGGAAATGCCCTAGAAACCCTATAGGGAGGGAAAATAAAGAGGTCAGCATAACCCATTTCTTTGGTGAACACTCTACAAAGGCTGCTGCTCTCCTGTAGAAAAGCACCCCGACTTTGCAGTCACTTTTGATGTCACTTCTGATTAAGATGTAGCTACTAACCTGCAGAACTTGGTGTCTCTGTCTAAAGCTGGTAGTAAAAATGTGGCCTGCAAGCCAGGACAGTTAATGGAAGGTGATGATGCTCTTTCTCCCCCTCAGTCTGGAGATGGGGCCTGCCAATGCTCCCCTTCTCTGCCCTGGGGAGTCCCTGGTCCTGCACCTTTGCATAAGGAAGGGGCAGCTGCTGTCTGCAGGAAGTGTAGACCCTGTGCCATAGAGTCCCAGCTGACGAAGCGCTCCCGTGCAGCCCCTGGACAGAAATGTCTATTTCTCAGTGAGTGACAGCTGCAAGACTTGCTGGAGTTCAGCTTCTTCTTCCTGCAGCCTCAGCTCCTGCTCCGCCAGCTCTTTGGCAGACAGCTCCATGGCCAGCTGCAGGTCGCTATCAAAACGGCTTGACTCACTGAGGGCACCTGGGCATGGGCCTTCCATGTTGGTTAGGAGGCTCTCCTGGATGGCCCTAGGGTGGAAAACAGGACAGAGTCATTCCTATCCTGGAGGCGGTGGCAGCAACTTCATTCTTCCTGCTGTCTACCCTGTGAGACCCAGAATCACCCAGTGCTAAGCTGTGAATGGAACTCTGGTCTGTTGGAAGGCACGGCTGAGGTTTGTGGCTTGTACTGCTCACACATGCCTCACACAGGAGGGAGGAGGCACTATTGTAGCCTCCATTGCCATAGCTCTTCCCTAGACATCTCTAGCTCTGTTTGTCCTCGCCCAGCCAGACCTGCAACCACTCATTTACAGAAGACCAAGCCAGTCAGAAAACATTAGCCCAGTGCCAGTCGGCACTCAGTACCCCTCCAGAAAGGCACTCAGTTCAGAGCTGGTTACTGAATAAACGCCATGAAAAGAAATAGGAGAGCTGACTCTTTAAACCTCCTGCTGAGCATCAGCCACACAGATGCCCGTGTCTCAAGTGCCCGTGCAAACCTAGTTTGACAAAAGCCACATCATGAAAAGTCCCACCAGTTACCTTTCATACTGGGCTTCATAGCTGTGGGTGGGGCTGATCCCTCCATTTGAAGCTGGTCCTGAAAGTTCCTGGCAAAAACACACGATGGGTATAAATTCCTCATAGGAGGAATAGTTGCCAAATGATAAGGAAACGAACACAGAACAAAATGTACAGTATTTATAACTGTCACTGACTGTGCTCTGTGGACACTAATAGCGACTGTCAGGCTACAGGCTTTTCTACCATATGGTCCAGTGCATCATGCATCACCCTGGATTTGGGGCCACTACCTTCTCAGACTGTAGTTCTAGAACCACTAAACCAGAGCAACATTCAAACAGCCACGGTAGGGCACACTTTAAAGATAAGCTGGCCTCTCCCTACTGTCCCTGTCAGAACTCATCGTTACCAAGGCTTGAGAGAGCAACGCTAAGTCATGTGCTCAGGGAGAGGAAACGCTGACGGTTCTGTCGAGGGGCTAGGTCTCCTAGGAGCTCCCCAAAAGCTCCATTTTATTTATTTGCTGGCCCAACTGTCAACAAAGTAAATAAAAACCAACCCTACCCTATGTAATCCCCCCCACACACACAAAATGAGGGCTGGAGAGATGGCTCAGTGTTTAAGAACACCGGCTGCTTTTCCAGGATCCAGGCCTGGTTCCCAGCACCTACATAGCAGCTCACAACCATCTCTAACTCCAGTTCCAGGGGATCCAACACTCTTCTGGTCTTCTCAGGCACCAGACACAGACATACATACTGGATAAAGACCCATACACATTAAAAAAATTAATGAAAAAGAAAAAAACACAACAAATGATTCTGGAATGGGTCAGGGTGGCAGTAGGGGAGTAAAGGGTGGGGTGAGGGGTGGGACTAGAATTACTCAAGCTACAGAAAGCTCTGGTGAGCAAGGACAGCTCATGGACGCTACACTCACAGCTCATAGGCTGCAGCAGAGCAGGAGCTATTTCAGCCAAGAATTCCCAGCGAGAGGGGTGGTGGGTAAGGTCCTGCTGACAGTGTACCTGGCTCCTGCTGGACTCCAGCAGGCTCTGCTGGATGGCAAACTGCATGATTTCATAGTCCTCATCTTGGAGATGCACGTTTCTGCCATTGTCTTGGACATGATAGGACTCAGGAATTTCAAACACGGACTGGTCAACCTCAAAGTTTGTGACCTCGGAAGCTGGAACACAAAGGCGACTGTCCAGTGTCTCCGCTCATTACAATCACTTCACACAAGTTTAATTTCAGTTGTTTTGTTTTGTTTTTGAAACAGGGTCTATGTAGCCCAGGCTGGTTCCAAACTCATAATCCTCCTGCCTCAGACTATAGTGTGTTTTCAAGTATGTTATATGTGGGGGCGGAGGGGTTGTTTCCTTGACTGTTCTTTCCTGACATGGGGATTTTACTGTAATGATCATGCTGACCTCAAATTCCAGGACTCAAACCCTTCTGCCTTAGCCTCCAAGTGCTGGGACTGCAGGCATGAGTCACGGCACCCAGCTTAAAAACATGTGCAGTTAAGAAGAATGAAACCGGTAACCACCCAGGAGTGGGCTGCGGCTCAGCAGTGCAGTGCAAGTAGCATGTGAGGCTTTATTTAATTTAGCAGCTCAGTGCTGCAGATAGTACAGAACATGAAAGTTCAAAGTCGTAACAACCAGTTTGCTATTGGAAGACTTTAGAAGAATAATTGTGATAATAAAATTTACCAGAAGATGGTTTTTGTTATTCTTTGATTTTTCTTGGTGGAAAACTAATGTGATGCAAATTCATAAGTAGGGGAACTCTGGACTGTAAATAGAAAGATTCTCCTCCCTAGTGGAGCAACCCACGGACCGGGACCAAAACTGTGGCCAAAATGTATCCTTCTTCCCCTAGCTGTCCCAAGTTCTTACAGTGACAAAACAGATTCAATACTAACCCCACCGCCGAGGGTTTCCATTTAATCTAAACCCTCCTCTTACACATCACAGACTTGCTTCAACTCAAAATGTGTGCTATAATGACAGGGTTTCCGTCTTACCTGGGCTGGCCTGGGTCCCCTCCACATTCTGACCCTCTTCAGCAGTGCTACAGCCATTAACATTTCCAAATGTAATCCGTGCGTTCAAAACGTGAAACAAGGGGATTTCTGACAAAGGAAAAGCTTTATCAGTAGACTTCACTGAAAACAATAATCATTGGCTAGCACCATGCAAAGCACATTTTATCAGCAGCTTCCTTCAGTCTTTATGGCATCCCACCTCACACACACAATGTCCATGGATGCAAAAACTGTGTCCAAATCAGACCCAGCTGAAGAACTTCATCCTAGATCACACAGAGTAAGTGATCAAGACAGGAGTCAAGTGTCACGAATACTTAATCACTTAAAATAGCGTTGTACATACCAGTCCAAAAGCTAAAGCATATGCATAAGCACCAGAAGATCTTAGTGTCAAATACCTTCATTCAATAATTATCTGGTGCTGAGAGGTGAATTTAAGAGCAGTTATGCCCGCCTGTGCGTGTGCACACACACAGATACAGACACATACAGAATTACCAAAGCATTAACAAAATATTAAAAAAAAATCCAAAAAGTTCAAAGTAAATTATCCAATTTGAAGTTGGTTCACATTAAAGGTATGACATGAAAACAAGAATTCATATTCTTAATTTGGGGAGGGGGTGCTTTGTTTTTTGAGATAGGCCTCATAGTGTATCTATGACCTGCCTGAAGCTCACTATGTAGACCAGGTTGACCTCACATATATACAGATCTGCCTACCTGTGTACTGGGAGCAAAGACATACCCCCCACTCCTGGCCCTTCTTAGGCCTGTTAGTGCCTTTCTATAGAACTACTGGCTGGAAATCTCATCTTGGTAACAAAAGGAACCAAGCATCATGCCAAGTCTTCAACTCCGTTCAGGTCAGACGGTAATTTTGGACTCCCCATTCTGATTACTGTATGCTAGCTTGTTCTTTTTGGTTTTGTTTTTGAGACAGTGTCTCTCTATGTAGCCCTGGCTAACCCAGAACTCACAGAGATCCACCTGCCTCTGTCTCTGAGTGCTGAGATTAATGGTGTGCACTAGCATACTTGCCCAGCTCTACTATTTTTTTTTTTAATGTTTTGTTTTTTTTCCCCCTTGCTTGGGCTGGAGAGATGGCTCAGCAGTTAAAAGCACTCACTGACTGTTCTTCCAGAGGACCTGAGCTCGATTCCCAGCATCCACATGGCAGCTAACAACTGTCTGTAATTCTAAGATCTGACACCCTTCCTCCTTGCTTTTTTTTTTTTTTTAAAGACAAGGTCTCTCTACATAGTCCTGGCTGTCTTCGTACTCACTATGTGGACCAGGCTGTCCTTGAACTCACAGAAATCCACCTGCCTCTGTCTCTAAGTGCTGGGATTAAAGGCATGCACCACCATACCCTGCTGCTAATTTCTGTTAATATCTTCATTTCCCTGAAGCACATTTGGTTCCCCTCACAAACAGGCAGAACCTGAAAATACCCTTCAATTTCATTTAAGCCTACCTATTTTGACAGGAAATCCAGGAGGAAAGTCCAATTTGATGAAATCTCTCAGTCGTGCAAAATGAGCGCTGGTTCGAGCCATGAGGTCAATGATAGGAATGACCTGCTCCACCAGGGACAGCGGGAACTCTTCACACATCCACAGTGTAGCTTTAAACCTGCAGGGTTTGACACAGTGAGGGCAGAGGCACACAGACCACGCTCTGGAAACCCTCACACCTCCTCATTATTCCTGAACTCAGGACTTGTGAGGGACTGGAACCCCAAGGAACTCAGGTCCCCTGAAATCTGACAACAAAGGGAAAGAGCTGACAGTGTCTGATCAGCAGAGATTTACTGGAAGTGAATAAAATACATAAATATAGGACAAAGAGCTCTCTCTGTTCTCTAGGACAAGGCTAAGCAGAGCCAGTTACTGTTGGATTTTGTCGGATTAAGTAACTTCAACATTACCTTTAAAGGAGAGGGCAAGGAATGACCAAACCCAACACTGACAGCCCCAGAGGGGAGTGAGCACCACAGCTACATCCCACTTACTTTTGTGTTCTAATCGTCAGCTCCTTTGGCCTTCCGATGTCCCTGTCTTTCAGATCAAAGTCTTCATCAAAGTACTCGTCTGGCGTGATGGCCGTGGGGTTGTTCACGGTGGCACACTCTGTAGTGAGGTCCTGCTGAGCCAGAACTCAGGAGAGTCAGGGCTGCTGAATCTCCTGTCAGCCCCACAACTGCTTCACTAAGGTTAGGTTCCTGGACGGATGGAACACGCAAGTCTGTCTACACCCTCTTCTCATCCTTAGGTCCTGGGTCTAGAAGACAGAGCCACATGTGTGGCAGTGGCAGCTACTGCACCCAATGCGTGTGGGATCAAGACAATGCTGAGCACTGTAAAGCCCCGAGTGTGTCTCGAGTGCTACAGCTAGAGAGGTCCTTGTCCATCAACCACAGACAAGAGCCTGCTTCCAGGACCTAAGTCTCAGTCATCTAATTCTCTCCCCAGAGTACCCATAGTACACTTCAGGAGCTGATGTTCCTGTCTAAGCCAAGGGACCTACTCAGGAGAACAGAAGCCCTGTCTTCAACTCACCCCCTGAGCACCAAACTGATGTTCCACAGTTCCCAGCAGAGACTCCAGTGGGTTCCGGTCCTCTAGAGAGGAGGAAAGACCAACAGAATCAGCATTCCCTGGGTCCTGATCCATGTGTAGACAGGGAGATAAAAACCACCCACAGGGTGAGATTAACCTTAGTGCCTCCTCTCATTGGGAGTTCTAACCTGGAGGGACCATTATAAGAATCCAAGCAGTATCACCAGGGAAACCACTGTTATATGTGATTAACATGAGTTAAGAGAGTGAAAAAACAAAAACAAGAATCCAAGTGAAGCAGTCTTAGCGCCTGGCTGGTGTAGGTCCTGGCTGGCATGGTCTCTCCTGCCCTAGCAGAGTCTTAGTGCCTGGCTGGCGTGGGTCTCTCCCGCCCGGCACTCAGTGTGCCCCGGCACTAGCTTGCCCACCTGGGGCATAGCTGGTGCCCGAAACTACCTGCACTTCCTAATCTTCTCAGTGACTAACCATAACAGTGGCCTAGTACCACCTCCATTTTACTACACAAGGAAATGAGGCCTACAGTGTAGACAACCTCACAAGTCTGCAGACCTAGCAAAGCCAGGATAAACCGCACATGATGGTGGCTTGGCTGAGGGCCCAAGCTCTATGAAAACCTCCTCATGCCAATGCAGGCAAATTCACCACCCCAGGGATAAAATCCCTAGTATCTTGTCACAATCCATTTTTTGCTTTAGTTGTTACTAAACCCAACAGCTATTTGCAATAACATACAGACAGCCTCAATTACAATGGAGCCAACTATGAAATCTCCAAGAACGAGTCCAACTACGGCTATGTTTACGAAGAAAAGTTAAGACCTATATGTCCAAGCACATTTACCCCGAGTGAACAGAGCTCTGTCTAGAACAGAGCTTCTCAGTCTGTGTGTGGGTCACGACCCCTTTAGAGGTGTCAAATGACCCTTTCACATCTACATTATGACTCGTCACAGTAGCAAAATTACAGTTGGGAAGTAGCAACGGGAATAATTTTCTGGTTGGGGTCACCTCAGCGTAAGGAGCTGTGTTAGAGGTTGCAGCATCAGGAAGAATGAGAGCCCTGCTCTTCATGATGGGGTCACCTCAGCTGGCCAATCAGGAGGAAGTGGGGTGGTAATTACCTTTATATCTCTTCTTCTCCTCCTCTGTCAGGTGTTCTGTGCGGATTTTGGTTATCACACTCACATTGTTTACGCTGTAAACCTTGAGATGTATGGAAAGGACAGCAGTGACACAGGGGGTCAAAAGCCGACTCAGGTATAGCAAGCAAGTCCCAGAATGCTCAAGCAAAATCAAGTTAGTCCAGCAAAAGTGAGACCCCGTCAACACTCCCCAGTCTCCTCCAGATGAGGAGGGACAGTGCCCACCTGGGAACCCTGGATACCGGCAGCAGTTACCTGCCTTTCCTAGAACCCCATAGGCTCAGCTCCTCTGGCTCCTAACCTGCCCCCTATGAGCCATGGTGCCTTCTGACAGCGCTGACTTAGTGAACCTGGGCTCTCTAGACCTGGGATAGCAGAGAACACCAGCGTTTAAGTGCCAGAGGAAGCTGGGCTGCCGTGGCTGCCAGGGTTTGGGTTTGCTGTGTGCTGAGTCTGTGCCACAGCAGCTGGTCCTAAATGCAGCTTGCTGAGCATGATGGGACCTTTCCTGCTCACTCAGGCAGCAGAGGACTGCACAGCACCTGGCTCCCTCCATCCCCACTGCACACTAAGGAAAGTCCTGCAAACAGCATTTCAGCTGACAGAAGGTCAGATGATGTGGCAGGCAGCCTGTCATTACAGCAGGACTTCAGTCCATGATGCTGTCTAAGTGGGCTGGGATGATCTTTAGAAAATGAGACAGGGTCAACTCTAGAGATCCACTAAAACTCAAGTATTAAAGACTCAAGGAAGCTGCTTACTACACAGTGTCTTCTTTTAAAAAAGACAGATTGATTAAATTTTAATGTAGAACAGAATCAAAAGAATGACTCGCTTATTTCTCAACAATGGCTTCTCTTTAGGAAAGCTATGGACCTGCTCAGGGCACACTGCCCCATGTTCTGAAATCAGCAAATGAGACATCCATCACTACTATTCCCCAGGGATCTTCGGGCACAGATGCATGGGAACAAACAGAACAGACTCCTCATTTGCATGGCAGCTAAAAAGCTATATGAAATCTTATTTTAAGAGTTTCCTTTTACCTTTGCTTCGTAACCATTAACAACTTCTGCTTTCTCTGTCCTCCAGCCCCAGAATCCGGATTTAGTTCTGATAAAAGTGAACACCACAAGTTTCCACATGTACATTCGCCGCCATTCAGGTCTCTCCCCTGCAGCCTTTAGAGCCCCCACCGCACCGCAAGTCAGTCAGGGACACTTGGAACCCATGGTCCCATTGTCCACAAAAGGAAGCTACCAGAGACGGTGGCTTAAACACCCCCACCCACCCCCCAGAGCTAGCAATCAATTTGCTCACTCCTGGCTTCTAACAGGAACTGCCAGCAGAGGGGCAAACATTTGTTGGACAGCTATGCTAAAGAAGTGAGTGAAGATGACCGGTGTCCAAGGTCTTGCTTGCTTCGGGAGGTATCTGGGTCAAGGAGTTTATCTGGGTCACCTACTGCAGGCAGGGGCATCAGAGCCTCATCTCCATCCAGGAAATTGTTTAAAAGTGAAGCCCAGAGCTCCTCACCTCTTGGAGAAAGGCAGGTGGAGTAGGAACCGTAACGATGCTGAGAGGCTAAGAAAGGCCATTAAAGCTTTCCCAATGACTGGAGAACCACATGTCCATCAAGGAGATCAGAGGGAAGGATAGGAAAAGTGGTTTTTCAGCCCAGCCACTGATTCTAGTCTACGGGCGACTTCTGAGGCGTCCAGGGTATAGTCATTATGTGCTTAGAAACCCAGTTACTCAGGACTACAACCTTCTGGGGGATGTATTCAGGACTTAAGAACAGCCTCTAGGCTCTGATTATTTTTCTTTTTTGTGTTTTGTTTTAAAAACAGGATGTTGCTATGTGGGCCAGGCTGGTCCCACACTAGTGAGTGAGCCTACTGCCTCAACTTCCAAAGTTCTAGAATTATAGGCAAGGGCTTTCCAACACTCCAGGGTGTGAACCATTTTCAGAACACCTTACCCTGGGAGGTCTGTGCAGCCCTGTCTTTGTCGGGGACATCACACCCTAGGCTTGCCCGGCTCTGTGTGGAGCTCTCAAGTCTCTCTTTGCTCTGTCTGACCAAGTGATGTGGACACAGGAAGCTCAAAGGACAGTGGCAGGTTAGCAAGTCACAAAAGCGGAATGCAGCGTTTAGATTTTATGTTTCCCGGTTCCCTGTCTAGTGGAATTTGGTAAATCAAATCATGGGACATAGGAGTTTTATATGTCTGTGTTAACTCATCATAAAAGGAAGACTCATGGATGTTAATTTCCTCTTTGATGTCTACAATCAGAGCAACAGGAGCCACACAGCAGGAGTGAAGTCCTAGAGGGATTAGGACAAATGCTGCCCACTCCAGCTTAAGTGCACAGAGAATAGGAGCTTAGGGTCACACCCACGTGACTAGAATCGCACGGCTCTTGCTGTCACCAGTAACAAAAATCAAGATATCCTTTTAATTAACTCATTCCTCAGTTCCTTGGTTTGCAGACTGATGTTTAAGCTGAAAAACTGCATTTCCAGACAGGCAGCCTAAGGGGTGGTGGCGCCTACTCCACCCCACGCTGCACTGGCGCTCCGTGGGCCTCCACACTCTCCACTGTCCGCATTTGCTCTCTCACAATCCTGGCTTAGGCTCCCCCGCCCTTGCAGTTCCACCCCGATGGCGGGTGGCTGAGTTAGAATGCTCAGTGTCAGTGTCTATCTTAAACCCTGCTGCTGTGACCCCCTGTGCCTCCGTCAGCTCCACATGCACAGGCATCTGAAGATGGCAGAGCAGACATCCTGCCTGTCCCATCTGAGACCAGCACACCAAGGCCACTCAGCAGGCATTGTGACTGCCTGCCTGCCTGCCATGGCTCATCAGGGAGGGCATCAGTCTGTAAGCATCAGATTCCTAATGTATACCAGGGAAAGGACAACGTAAACAATGTCACAAAGAAGCAGGAAGAGCCACAGTCACAACTGTCACATCTGACACTTAGGGAGTGGCTCCAACCTCTCTCTGTGCTGAGTTCACTGAGCGCACATGGCATCATCAAAACAGAACAGCAGTCACACGGCTGTCCTCTAGTGGTCTCTGCAGGAGCCAGCCTGAGCTGTCTGAAAACCCTGTGACCACACGAACAGAACACACAATGTACCTTCATCCTCAGTACACAGAAGGCACTTGTGTCTCACCTGCACTCAGTGGATGTAAGCCAATCCACACATTGAATAAGCCATGTCTCATCACAAAAAAATGGCTCTAACAATCGAATGAGCATCAGAGAATCGCAACCTCAGGGTCACAGGTCTCGGGAGCTTTGCTCGGAAGCTCACTTGCTTGTTTTCCTTCCCGCTGGGGACACTGGAGAGCTGGTGGGCCACTCGCCCACAGCCACTGTGCTGGCCCTACTCTCTGTTGACAGGCTGTGGAACGACAATGGCCTTCTGTAGTCTAGAGCCTCACACTAAAGGGCCTCCCCAAAGCCTAGAGACATGTAGCAAGATCTCTGCGGATGATCCCAGTCAGTCCCTAATCCTCAATGTCCCTAGCCAGGAGCCTGGTGAGAGGACTTTCTCCTAAGAATCCAGTTCCTGCTTCCAAAGCAGAAGTGGTCCCCAGACACAACACAGGCTACGGGTCCTCGCCTGTCACAGACACCCTCCTGTCACAGCTTATTTAAACACTTTTGTTTAAATACGGGCAACTATGTCATGAATTTGACTAAAGAGACATCTCTCAGTTTTCTTCACCAACTGCATATTGGAAACAAAAGAAAGCAATTTTGAAGAGGTCAGTTAGCATATTCACGGAGAGAAAAGAATGCCTAGATCCAGAACAGTGTCCTGTTAGCTCAGGCTGCAGTAAGTCACAGGCAGCAAATGTGACATCCAAGGCAAACATCAGGGACGCTGCAGACATGCTCCCTCAGTTTGTGGTGCTACAAGCAGAAACGTGATAGCTTCATACGCCAGCATGCCCCACAGGCGGATGGATGGCGATGAAGAGTGTGTCATTGGCATTAGCCAGGGCACAGACCTCTCACAGACTGTGAGATCTACACTCACAGGACCTGGAAAGAACTGAGCCCCTTCAGACCCATCTACTCTACTGGGCCTCACAGATGGGAGTGAGGCCACACTACATTATAGTAAGGATAAATCTGACTGCCTAATGCCAATACAGAACAATGTCAATGCCAATTCCAGCTTCAGGAAACTCAAAGTTCCACAGGTTGGGATGAAAAGTGTTGTGGATTCAAATCTACCAGAACAAAAACAAGATCCAGGGGACCTATAAGACAGTGTTCGCAGAAGCATATGAAGATGAGGCTTAGACACCATGCTACAAAAATGATGCACACAGGACATCAATTATGATTCTTATTTGGTTAGCATTAGAGATCACTCTGAAAACCCACTAGCATCAACTGTATTAGAGAAGAACAAGCCCTAATCCAGTCACAGCTTCCAATTACTGCAAACATGCTGTTCACGAAGGCAGTTCCCGGACTAGACGGTAAACACAAGTCTAAATCCCTACCTTTCGAAGGCAATGTTCTTAGTATCAAGGCTGGTGTTGATGACTGGGCTGGTGAGCCGCCTCTCAACTTCCCTGCTTTTTGGCTTCATGAGGTCCAGGGTGAGGCGCTCCATTTCTTGGGAAAGATCAAAGTGTTCAGTGGTGACCACTCTGTCATCGTGGTTGACCTCCATCAGCTCTGCCCAGTTGTCTGTTAACAAAAGCACTGGTGTGAGAAGCACAGGTAAGGATCTGGCAAGGCCACCTTCGTATCCCCCCCATCAGATGCCTACAGCACACTTGTCTGCTCCCCCGAACCTGAGATACTAGAGCTCACCACCACTGAATGCCTCATCTCAAAGATTCCCAATTACTGACTCCTTTGCACTGTGTTCATCTGGCCGGCTCTCTACAACTCATAAGAGACCCCAGAACATCTTCCTGGAAATGGAGATTTTAAAACTAATTTGTCTTTTTTTTTACTAGCAATACATTCCATCTATGACCTTTGGAAAGTATTGCTACAGAGTGGAAACTGTCTTTCAGCACTCTAGTGAGCACTGTTACATGTCACCCTGCACGGGGAACTGTGCCCAATAATAAAGGGACAGAAGGCGTTTAGCAGCTACCTCACCTGGGCCAACAACTGGTATAAGGGATGAATAAAGCGAGCAGGGGAACCAGCCAGGCTCCAAAAGGAGAGGGATGAAGAGACAGAGAACTCCTTACAGCAACCCAAAGACAAAGTGTCAAACAGATAAGGAATAAAATTCAAATACATTTTGATGATCCAAAACTACTACTGAACATGGAGGTGTATGCCTTCAGTCTGTGTCAGGAGCCAGAGGCCAGCCTGGCCTACATGGAGAGTTCTAGGCCAACTGGAGCAACACAGTGAGACCCTGTCTCCGTGACGACAGCCAAGGGCCTTAGCTTGAGCAGGAGCGACAGCGGAGCCACTCACCTCCTCCCTTAAATATGAAGCTTCGCCTCCCTCGTATCCAGCTCATGTTCTGAAACCCCAGCAAAGTGATGTCCACACGCAGCTTGGCACCGCTCTTCCAAATGCGACAGACATCATTTGGGCATATTCTAGAAACCAAGGGCACTGGAAGAAAGAGGTGTATTACTGAGAAAAACACAAGAGCTCAGCAGAACGTGTGAGCCAGGAACTCAGGGTTCTGACGGTAGAACACGGGCGGGCTGCTTAGACAATGACTCATCAAACAAGTGGACCCCTTCACACTGGTGAAAACACAAACAGAGGCTGGGCAAAGCGGTGCATGCGCTGCTCACGGCACCCAAGAGGCTGAGGCAGGAGTTCCATTTTGAGGCTAGCCTGGGCAACCTAGTAAAACCATTTTAAACTAAACTAAAAACTAAAAAGTGGCTAGAGTTCTATGAATACTCTAAATTTAATCCCAGCATTAAAAAAAAAAAAAAGAACAATCACTAAAAATAAAGAAAATGAGTTTCTTATTTCAACACATCAGCAAAAACAGTACATAAATTTCTCAGTAGTCTCTCGGCCGAGATGACCCTCCAAGGCTGCCCATCTGGACTTCTCACTCACACATCTTCTGCCCCATGGCCACAGCTCCCATGTAACTGCCTCTATTCACTATTGTCTACCTGCTGGTTTGTTTGTTTGTTTTTAGCAAAGCTGGAAATCCTCGTGAGGTGAAAAATCTATCAAAATCAAGTTCACTGAACTACAAGAAGGAAAAGCAGATACCTATGAAAATACATCATTGATTGCCTTCATGTGTTCTAGGAAAACACAGTGCATTTTGTAGATTAAAAAAAAAAGAAAAAAGAAAACTATTCCAATACTTGTTTCATTTTTCCCAGAATAACAAATTTGAAAGAAAAGTCACAAAAATATTAGCATTACAAACAGGCATTTAAAACTAGTAAGAGGCCAGCCAGTCGGCCAGGAGGACACTACAGGCTCAGTCTAGGCTGAGGCAAGAAGGTTACATCAGCCCAGGGGTTCAGAGCCACAGTGAGGCCTGCAGACTTTGGCACACACTTCTAGCCTCAGCATGGGAGGGAGGCCAAGCGCTGGAGTGCTGACAACAATCTATGGCAAGAATGGGCTGTGTAGAGTAAAAAGCAGGCAAGGCATAGCAAGCCGACCCCACTCACCCTAAAGTATAAAAAGCAACAAACTAACAGAGTGAGTGGCAGGGTTACACAATGCAAGGAGACAACTGATAGCAGCTGTGTCTGTACATGTTCAGGGTCAAAGTCCAACACTCAAAAGCACAGACCAGAGGAAACTAAATGGAAATGCAGGTCATCTACCAAATTTGGATCTAAAACATCCTCACTCACCTCTCTCTGTCCATACCCCTCCCTCCCCCTCCCCCACCACATACATACACACATAGCTTTTGCAAAGGAACATAAACTTATCACAGGCCATGTAAATTTGGAAACAAATAAATCCAAGCCCACAACCACTCACCCCAGCTGGTGAACTCCCACTTCATCTGCACATAGAAATCCGGGGCCTAAAGGGCAAACAAAGGTTGATACTAGGTGACCCATGACTGGATCAACCAAACAAACAGAGCAGGGTTAATGTGGCTTCTCAAACAATTAAGGGAGGAGAGAGAGAGAGCAACCATGAACACACTAAAATAAACAATTTGTATCTGATTTGTTACTTTGTCCTGATGAAAATATTCCCAGACGATAAGACAGTTAAGAGGCTCGGACTGGATGTGGAGGGCTCAGTGGGCAAAGGGTCAGCAGGCAGAACTGATGCTGCCAGTTCCTTCTCAGGGACCCACGCGGTGGAAGGACAGATCCAGCTCCCACAGATGTGATGTCCTGGGAAGCCACATAGATGCTGTGGTATACATGCACCCCGTCAATAAGTAAATGCCACTTAAAAAAGGAAACGGGCTGGAGAGATGGCTCAGCAGTTAAGAGCACTGACTGTTCTCCAGAGGACCTGGGTTCGATTCCCAGCATCCATATGGCAGCTAACAACTGTCTGTTACCCTTACACCCTTAGATCTGACACCCTTACACAGTTATACATGCAGGCAAAACACCAATTTACATAAAATAAAAATAAATACTTAAAAAAGAAAACAAAATGTTGACAGAACAGTGACTGGATTGAGATAGAACAAAGGTTAAACCTTGCGTGGGCAACAGGCTCCCAGCATTAGAGAATTAAGAACAGTAATGGCCACTACCAAAGACAGGAAGGATTCAGTGCCCTCTCTTCTATGGGGAACTTGACTGTAAGAGGCTGGATGTGCTGGGAAGTGTTTCACATCTATTGGCCAACAGTACAAAAGTGACAATGGGCGGCTGGATACCAGCTCCTCAGGAAGTGGGCTTCCCTCTGCATAACTAATGTCCCATTCCCTCTTAAACTTTTAGAATCTGGCTTTCTGAAGTTTTAGTTTGTCATTTCCCATAGAAGGCTCATCAAGAGCTACTTAAGAGAGCCAACTGACCATCCAGAGAGAGGAGCCTGCTGTAGAGAGCCAACTGACCATCCAGAGAGAGGAGCCGGCCGTAGTGGCATTGCATGTGTTTAATCCCAGTACTCAGGAGACAGAGGTCAGAGGTCAGCCTGGTCTACAGAGCAGGGCTCTGTCTTGAGGGGCAGGTTATAGTTGCTCTGTTTTCTGCCCCTGCACAGAGCAGAAGACAAGGGAATCCACTCCAAGTGAAACCAGCCAGATTCTAATACTGGACGAAGACCACGTGCAAGGATGGCTGGTAAGAGGAATGCTAACACACGTTCTAGGAGACACTGTGAAACATCAACATCAACAAAAGCTTCTGGTGCCCTAACAGTGAGTTACAGACTGTCTGCACCCTGAAGTGTCAAACGCAGCACAATGTGACCCACTTCCAAGGGTCAATACAGACAGGTCTTTATACAGTACTCGCCTCACAGGTCAGAACTCGAATTCCATCCTAGCACCACATGCTCTAGGCACGGTGCACCCCTGAGATCCCAGCCTTGGGAGGTGGGAGGACCAGAAGTCATCTACCACTGCTTCAAGGAAAAAACAAAACAAAACAAAACAACAAAAAACCCCACAAATGACTTGGTTCCACTTAGCTCAGATGAGAAGACAGCAGAGCCACTTGACATATGCACACCGCTAAACAGACATTTGTTTTAAAACAAAGTATGTAACTACTTGACACTTCATGGGCAATTTTATCACGGTTACAAGAGAAGCTGGCATCTTTACAAGGTTGCTCTTTGGCTTCCCACACTGTTCTCAAGAGTGCTCAGACAATGGCCAATGGCTGCTCTATTTATAGCCAAGTTCTTTCTTCGCCATTTTTCTCAAGAATGAGCCTTAACTGAGGCTGTAAAACTGACTTACAGCTAGTAGCTAAGAAGCTGTTCCAGGAAAGTCACTCTGTGCTTAAGCTGAGGCTCCTGAACAATGAAGACGGGATCTCCACCACCTTCCGTCTACTGCAGGCTTGGGTACACCACAGGTGCTAACAAGACATCCCTTCAAACAGCAGACGCTCATCCCAAACTACCAGGGAGCCTAGGAGTCATGTTATTATTTTTTTTAATATTTATTTATTTGTTATGTATACAGCGTACAGAAGAGAGTACCAGATCTCATTATAAATGGTTGTGAGCCACCATGTGGTTGCTGGGAACTGAACTCAGGTCCTCTGGAAGAACAGTCAGTGCTCTTAACCTCTGAGTCATTTCTCCAGCCCAAAACAAAACAAATCAAAAAGATCTCAAAACCAAAGCACTCTCAGGCTGCAATTCAAAAGATAGATAATGATTCAAAGCCACACTATCGCTACACGTGGCAAGAGTGGTGAGGGAACGTGGTACGCAGACCCAGTAATGCCCCCACAGCAACTGTGTGCATCAGCATTTCTGTGAGATCGCCTCAGCACAGGGCTCTGCACACAGGGAGCACAGGGTCCTACACACATCGTGTTTGACGTCACTGTCCTTAAGGATGAATGTTAAAGTGTCTCTGAAAAGGGTAAGCATTGTGCTCCAGAAACATAACCTGTAAGAAAGAGGCCCTGCATGGCAATAAGACGAGACCGCAAAGGCAACAAGATACCACGGTCACTATTGGTAAGATTTAAGGAAGACAAGCAAGGCTGTGGAGCTGTCTCCAGCGACCATGGCAGTGTCTGGCTCAAAGTATTGTGTCTCGTGGCTACCTCAAGGATTTTGTGCAGCAACTCAGGTACGCCTTCAAGGGCCATGGATGTGTTGTGGTAGTCTCGGTGTTGCAGGACTGTGTACACCATCTCCGGATCGCCCGTGCTCACAGCCTCATGTAAAACTAGAAAACAAAAGAGCAAAACAGACAAGTAACCTCACGCTCTCTCACAAACTCCAGTGCCAGCAGGAAAAGTCGTCTGTGTAGCTCACTATGAGCCTCAGAAAGGCAGAGGACGGAAGCTGGAGTTGATGAGGCATGGCCCCGACTTCTTTCTTTTTTTCAATATTTATTTTTATTTTATGTGAACTGATGCCTGACATGCATGTATAACTGTGTAAGATCTTGGAATTACAGACAGTTGCTACCTGCCATGGGGATGCTGGGAACTGAACTCAGGTCCTCTGGAAGAACAGTCAGTGCTCTTAACTGCTGAGCCATCTCTCCAGCCCCTCAGAGGTTAAGGCCCTGACTTCTGACTGCTAACTCCTCACTTCATGAAGGAACATGCAGCACATTCACTGGCCTGCCCTGCCACACCTCCTCAGGCACTCACACCACGATGATTGCATTTGGCCCTGGCAGCTAGGACTTACTTGCAAATACAAGTGCCTTTGCTGGGTTCACACAAAACTACTATCACTAATAGTACGAAGGTGTCCAAATAGCAAACACCAAGACTTCACCAGAAGAGGTTATGTCTGGCACTCATGTCTTTATTTCCCTACACTGCTGGATGGAGTTCCTACCATACCAGGGTAGGACGGCCTTTGCTGACACACTCTGGAAGAGAGAGTTCAGCATCCTGGCTTCATCTTGTCATCCCTGCCGAGTGCCCTGAGAGACACAGCTGACTTAGAGGGAAATTACCAATGAGACTCATCATTTTCAGTCAGAAACATGGAGATTAATGTGTGGGTAATATGTATACTTGCCTGTCCATCCCTGGCCATTTTCTTTGGTCACGTCAGCTTTATGTCGCAGCAGGACTCGAGCAGATTCCAAATGCCCCAAAGAAACTGCAAGGTGCAGCAGTGTCCGACCCCGTGGGTCCAGAGCCTCCGCATTCTGTGAAGCAAACACCAGTGTTCATATACTTGATAGAAAAAGCATGAAAATGCACTTGAAACTTTAAAGTACAGACAATCACAACATACTATGGGGACTCTTTTAGCACCAGGTGCTGCAAGGCGTGCCATGTGGGCACTGATCAGACACACATGTGGACTGGAGACAAAGAAGCGGTCACTGGGTTGGTTGGCTTGTTGATGTTTGAGACAGGTTCTCACGTAGCCAAGACTGGCCTTCCTGCCTCCGTCTCCTATGTGCTGGGATTTTAGGAGTGCATCATCATAGTGCCCAAGTTCTTTTTTTATTTTAGCTAATTTTTAAACAATGAGCTTCTTTTTCTGTATAAAGTTATGAACCTAATAAATAAACAAGACTCTAGGCCTCATGGAGTCCGTAAACCCTAACCCTTCAACGTCATTCAAATGAAGTCAACTGTCCTGTGTCCCAGATGCTGGCAACTTCTCAGACACATGCCAGCAAGCATGTTCAGAACAGGAAGTACAGGCCCGTAATTGAAACCGAAAGTGCATAAGATAATTTGGGTCAGATTAAGATTACATTCCCCAGATAGACTTGCTACAAAGCCTTCTCTCATGGTTGTGTGCTGAGTTCCAAACGTCCAGAAGGAGCACAGAACAGCAGCAGCAGGCCTCACTGACCAACAGACAGACCAGTCAGGCACATCTGTGGACACACATGTGGAGAAATGGGACAAGACCCACATCATACACCCTGGGCCTGCAGTCTCCACTCCTATTTTGCTATTGGAGCCCTCCTTTGGAGTTCCAGAGCCAAGTGGCAGAGTGAGCATCACTGTCCAGCAGGACACTGCCCATGTGAGCAAGCTCTTCCAAGGACACAGTGAACTGCTGAGGACCCGTGGAACAGAAGTCTTCTAGAAGCTGAACGTTCCTTAGCAAAGGTGCTCAACCTTGAGACACAGCTGTGGGTAAACTGTCTTCTCAAACAAACACATGACAGGCTGCTGAGGGAAGGGGACCGAGGGTTAACGGTCCTCATCTGACGGTTATGCAACCTCCCGGGCTGCTAAAATTATATCACAGCTATTGTGCAATGGAGATAAGAATTGTTGTCAAGGAAAAGAAGTGGGAAGTGTATGCTTGCTGAACGTGAGGTCCCTGGGCCAATCCCAGGCCTCAGCACTCTCTCAGGTGCTAAAATAAGATCCCCACCCCCCCCTTTCTTTCATGGGAAACAGATCCCAGGAAACCTTTCGAGAGCCTGAAGTACAGTATGAATCCTATAAATACACCATGCTTTTCCCACACATAAATTTCTACAGTAAGATAAAGAATTTTCACCCAGCATGGTGGCCTACACCTTTAACCACAGCACCTTGGAGGCAGGGCATGTGAATTTGTGTCCAAGGCCAGTCTGGTCGACACAATTCCCAGGCCAGCAGGGCTGCACAGTGAGACCCTGTCTAAAAGTTAGTTAGTTAAGCCTTTTCATCTTTGCACAAAAAAAGACTAACTTCTGCTTCCCTGCTGGCACATCCCAAGTGTCAAAAACATCTCTTACTCTGGGGACACTAAGTAAAATAGGGGTCATTTGGGCACAAATATGGTGATGCATCTTCCCCTGCAAAGCTGATTGACACATCAGTGACTGACGGACAGCAGTACACAATGTGGGCCTGCTAAGAAAGGATGAGCCATGTCACCAGCAGGGCTGAGCAGTCACTTCCGATTTCATCACCCGACTCACGGAATTAAAAATGGATTACTTCTCTCCGGAATGTCCCACCTTGTAGTTGCAGACTATGGCTGATTATGGCCATGCTCTGGTTTCACTTGTGTTGCCAGCATTAAACACCTTGACAAACGAGCAGTTGAGGAGGGAGGTTTATCTGGTTCACAATCCCAGGCCACCATCCATTGTTTTGGGGAAGACATAGGCAAGCCTGAGACAGCTGGTCACATCACATGCACAGTCCTCAGCTTCATGTCTCTGTGGTGATACATTGTATCTAATAAAGACTACCTGGAGATTAGAGGCAGAGCCCGCCACAGATTTAGCCATAGAAATTAGGGAGTGGTGAGACACAGCTTTAATCCTAGTACTCAGGAGGCAGAGGCAGAGATCTGCTTGGCTGTTTGGCCTTGAACTCAGAGATCCCTAATTTCTTTTCTTTTTTCTTTTTATTTTATGTGCATGTATGTGTCTGTGAAGGTGTCAGAAGTTCTAGAGCTGGAATTGTTATAGACAGTTATGAGCGCCATATAGGTGCTGGGAATTGAACCCTGGTCCTCTGGAAGAGCAGCCAGTGCTCTTAACCACAGAGCCACCTCTCCAGCCTGGATTTCTCCACTCTCAACACATTTCAGAACCCCCCTTCAGAACCAGGGAATGGTGCCACCCACAACAGGCTGAGTCTTCCCACATCAACTAAACCAGCTAATGGCCGAGACACAGACACACCTAGTGGCCGAGCCAGTGCACACCCCTCAGACTCTCTTCCTAGGCGATTCTAGGTTGTCAGGTGACAGAAAGGAAAGCCCTGAAAGGGGAGGCCAGTGTGCCATCATTTCTCCTTCTATGGGCCACACCCCTCCCAGGGTTCCCCAGACTTCACCAAAGGGATGCCTAGCACACTGCACTGCACTGAAGAGATTAAAACTCTAAAACAAAACCAAAACAAGGCCCAAGTGTTCTATTTCTTAGCTTCTGCTGGCCTACTCTCTAACTTGTACTACAGTGGCAGACTATGAGCGTGTCAACAGGAACACAGAGGAAGCTTGGCTGTAAGGAAATAACTGGCAAACCCCTTATCTTCCCTTCCCTCCATTACATGCACTCAGTGCTCAAGTGCAGTCCAAGTGAGGCACAGGGTCAGCATGATGGCAGCCACACAGGAGGGGCTGGCTTCACAGTGCATACCGCATTACCACAGGAAGAGATGACCTACTCAGTCCATACCAAAAACAAGGAAGCACCAAGTGAGGCTGCAGACATCACTCACCTCCTGAACAATTAATCTCAGACTTGACATAAAAACAAAAAATCCAGTTTACTACGCTGTTAGCTTTCTTCTGTCCTAAACCACAGAAAGACACATTCGGCACCAGGGCATCCCATCCTCCCTTCTCACTCGAAATGAGAAAGGCATGGAGAAATCTCCCTACTACATTAGGGTGACAATGTGCCTCAGAAACTATGGGAGAATAAAGAAGAGAGGGGAAATAAAGAGATTTCAGACCAACAAAGCCCAAGGCCCCCAAGGGTGTCCACTGCACTGACAGACACAAAGAAAAACACTCTGGGTTATCAAAGCCAAGAGCTGTTCAAATCAAGAATGAATGGGGTGCAGAGGATGTGTCTTGGCGTGTGGAAATGCTTCCTGCACAGTGGACTTCCTGAGTGCCATCCCCAGAGCCCTGGTCAAATGGTGGAGGCTGGAGACATGGCTCATGCTGCTGTTGCAGAGGGCTCACACAGGGTAGCTCACAACCACCGCTAACTCTAGGTCCAGGAGACCTGAGGCCGGCCCTATTCTAGTAGTTCTGAGCATCTGCACTCACATGGCATACACTCATACAGAAAAACACAAGATAACACATAAATAAGATGTAAAGAAATAAAAGCATCTGCACTCATATTATAGGATCATGTACACAGAAAATTCTAAAGACTACACTACACAACTCATTCATGCACTTATCAATAAGGCAAGATAAAAGGTCATGGCATAACCACAGCAGTGGTACACACCTTTAATTCCAACACTCAAGAGGTAGAGGTAGGCATATCTGTGAGTTTGAGGCTAGCCTGGTCTACATAACCAGTTCCAGGACATAGAAAACAACAAAAACAAACCAATCAAACAACTAAACCAAAACAAAGAGTGAGGTATAAGATGAAGAGGGTATCAGAGGTCATCATAGATGGCTGTAAGTCACCATGTGGTTTCTGGGAATCAAACTCAGGACCTCTGGAAGAAAGAAAAGCCAGTGCTCCCAACCTCTGAGCCATCTCTCAAGTCCACCAATTGCATTTCTATACACTTTAAAAAACTAAAACGGGGGGGGGGGGGCTGGAGAGATGGCTCAGCGGTTAAGAGCACCCTCTGCTCTTCCAGAGGACCCGGGTTCGATTCCCAGCACCCACATGGCAGCTAACAACTGTCTGTAGTTCTAGTTCCAGGCAAACACCAAGGCAAATAAGTAAATAAATAAAGTTTTTTTTTTAAAAAAAACAAAAAACAAAAAAAAACTAAAACCGGGAGCTGGAGAGATGGCTCAGAGGTTAAGAGCATTGACTGTTCTTCCAGAGGTCCTGAGTTCAATTCCCAGCAACCACATGGTGGCTCACAACCATCTATAATGGCATCTGGTGCCTTCTTCTGTATACTGAATACATAATAAATAAATAAATATTTAAAAAAACAAACAAAAAAAACCTAAAACCTTGGTGGTGGGGGAATTGACAATGCCCCTTACAACAGCTTAGGGAAAAATGAAAATAAATACAGACAAAGCTTACCCTCTGACAGGTATGAAGAATTTTTAAAAGAATTTAAATCTGCACTAGCACAGTTGATGTCCATGAAGCAGAAGACTAGCTAGAGACAACATTGCCAAACTATGGTGGACGCAACGTAAGTCTGTCAAAATCCCAGCAAGCTTTTGCAGAAACTGACAAATTGATTCTAAATTACACGAAAATGCGCAGAACCCAGAATCATCATTATCAAAGGAAAAGCCACGAGCTGGAGAGAAGGTTCAGCAATTAGGAAGGCGCACTGGCTGTTCTTCCAGGTCACAGGGTGCAATTAATTCCCTGCACCCACATCAAAACTTAAACTACCCCTAGCTCCAGTTCTAGGGGATCCAACTCTTCTAATCTCCAAGGACGGGAAGCACACACATGGTACATAGACATACACACAGCCCAAACACTAATTTTTTAAAAGAGAAAAGATAAGTTCAAAGACATACATTTTAAAATTTCAAGACATACTACAAAAAAAAAAAAAAGCTAGCAAGACAATGTGGTAGTGCCATGAGGGACAAGCTCATCACTGGGGTAAAATTTAGAACCCCGAAATAAACATTTTTTTTTTAAACTTTATTTTATCTATTTATTTGCCTTGGTGTTTGCCCGGAACTGGAACTACAGACAGTTGTCAGCTGCCATGTGGGTGCTGGGAATCCAACCCGGGTCCTCTGGAAGAGCAGACAGTGCTCTCAACCGCTGAGCCATCTCTCCAGCCCCCATTTTTTTTTTTTTTTTTTTTAAGATTTGTGTTGTTGTTTGTGACGAGGTCTCACCTAGTCCAGAATTGCCTGCATCAGTATGTACTAGAAGATGACCTGGGTCCCAGTGTCCTGCCTCCATACCCTGTGTCTGGACTACAGCAGGCACCACTGAACTCAGTAAAAGTTCAACAAAGGCATCAAAATAATTCATTGAGAGAAGGATATTTCCTTTAGATGAGCGCGCTGTTTATACCTGGAGTCCCCACACTGGGGGCAGAGGCAAGAGGCTCAGAATTTCAAGGCTACCAAAGGTTACACAGCATGTTTCTTTTTTTTTTTTTTTTTTTTAAGATTTATTTATTTATTATGCATACAGTTTTACAGAAGAGGGCACCAGACCTCATCATAGATGGTTGTGAGCCACCATGTGGTTTTGCTGGGAATTGAACTCAGGTCCTCTGGAAGAACAGTCAGTGCTCTTAACCTCTGAGCCATCTCTCCAGCCCCAACACACAGCATGTTTCAAATGAGCCAAACTCCACAAAAAACAAAACAAGACAAAAGCAAAAACTACCCAGGTAGTGGGAGTGCACATCTTTCTTTGTGAGTTTGAGGCCAGCCTGGTCTATAAAGCAAGTTCCAGGACAGCCAGAGCTACACAGAGAACCCTTGCCTCAAAAAAGTGTACCTTTTCTAAAAATCAGAAAGTCTTCAAAAGCTAAACAGTGACCATATTACAAATGAACAATTACAATTAGTCATAAAAATGGAGAACTGATGCATGAGGTAACATAACATACATCAATCTGCAAAACATCATGCTCAACACAAAAGGCCACATGTCACACAAATCTGTTCATGTGCAATGTCTGGATGAGACAGATCCACCAAGACAGACACTGCGTTAGCTGCCTGGGATTGAAGGGATCAGGGAGCAGTGAAAAGGGAATGCTAAGAATATTTGGTTCCCTTTTTATTTCTTTCTCATTTTTTTTTAAATTTTATTTTTATTTTATGTGAGTTAATGTTTTCCTGCATGTATAACTGTGTAAGGGTGTCAGATCTTGGAGTTACAGACAGTTGTGAGCTGCCATGTGGATGCTGGGAATCGAACTCAGGTCCTCTGGAAGAACAGTCAGTGCTCCTAACCGCTGAACCATCTCTCCAGCTCCTTCTTTCTTATATCTAAAAATAATTTAAATGCTTTAAAAAAAAAAAAAACAGAATTTCAAGTGTTAACAGGTTAAAAACAAAACTCAAGTTTGGATTTTGCCAGAAATAGCACATGGAAGGGGCTGGGTTGAGGCAAACAGAGCAAAGCCGCTGCTTGATGACAGACAGTGGCACAGGTGACATGTGGCATTTGGCAAGTGGGAGCAGACATACCAAAAACCATGAGCAAAGATGCTGCAGATGGAGAATCTGTTGGGGGGGGGGAATACCATGACCACAGCAACTGAGGTGGAAGTGTTTATTTGGGTTACACACACACACACATATATATACATACATATATATATGTAACCCAGTGCCCACCCACTCCCAAGTAATGTACTTCCTCTATAAGGCTGCACCAAGGAAAACTCCTAAACAAACAACCAGCTTGGAACCAAGTGCAAAAGCACAATTCGTTCAAACCACCACAGATAGAGAACTGTAAGGGTGCTCACCTCAGTTCTCACAGGGCAAGGCTTGATCTGCCCTCCTTGACACCACAGTAAGCACTCAGAGTCGGCTCCTCCAAGCAGTCACCCACACTGTGGAGGTTCTGATCAGTGCCACTCTTCCAGAGATCTGCTCAGAGAAGGTGGGCTTTCACAATTCAACAAACCGGGATCCTTGATGTTCTGACTCCAGCTTCCTCAGCCACGAGCTATATCAAATTAAAAGTCCCTCCTCTCCTTTGAGCCTGGATTAAAATCAAGGAATAAGATCCTCACATCTCCTTTGTGCTTGCTAATTCCACTTTTCTTGCACAAAAGCCTTCTTCACCACCCTGCCATCAGGGGGAGTGAGTGGCTGGTTTTTGAGGGCCAGCTGCAGACAGCCTAGGCACCAAATCAAACTTCCCCGCTTGCTTCCGTGAATCCTCTATGCCTATGCCACACTTGACAACGGGTACCTCAGGCCTCCGACACAAGGAAGGGTGCAGCACACCAACTATCCTTACTGCCCTGGGCCTCTAACTGTGGCTCCTGCCTCATAGCAGACAGGAAAAGGTGGTTTTGTAAGCTGAGTTCCTGAGGAACAAAGAGGAGCACTAGAGAGCCTGCCTGCAGGTGTTTCATCTCTGATAGCTCCACTCCAGCCTCCAGGCAATGGGCACTGACTAGAGTATGTGCCCAGTGCTGTCACTGGCCTGCCACAGGTTTCCACCAGGCTCCAGAGACTACTGCTGACTGGAACATTCTCTCCCCTTCCTGGCTGCTAGCTTTAGAAAAGAATGCTCTATCTGCTACTCTCCATGCACCTGACTTGATGTGTTCCCTGTGCTCAGATGCAGGGACTCATCTTTGCCTTCATCCCTGTAAGTGTTCATCATTCTCTAGCATCAATAGAAGGCCAACAGAGTTCCAGAGGCCCCCTGGCCAGATGACTACTGAACACCGACACTTTCATCTACAGGCACCAGCCTCAAAGCCCCACTGCCCATCAAAGAGACACGGTGGCTCTTCTGAGGCCTGGAGTACTCACAGGTTATACCAGTGCTAGCTACCAGCCGACACTCGAAGCTGACGGACAAGAATTTAGTTCTTTTGGTCTGGACAAACTCAACTTTTTTTTTGTGCTGCAATAGGTTCTGGAACAAAATAAAATTCTAATGTGTCAGCTCCAAGCCCCACTCTGTGACAGAGACTGAAGCAGACATCAAGTACTCAACTGTCACCAGCAAGGCAAGCATTGTTGAGACAATGGGAACTCTCTGTTTTTAATTCTGCAGCCAACTCCTGACTCTTGTACAAAAACTGGAATATGCACAAAAAGCTAAATCCCCAGGTTAGGGAACTTAGTGGCTACTGCTCAGGCTGCTCCAGGGCACCACGCCCACTTACCTCATACCTTAGTTCCCCTGAGGGACAAGCAAGCTCTCTGAATGGAGAGCAAAGGTTAGGAAGAGAGGTTTGAAGCCAGCTAACCTGAGCCAGTTGGTTATAAGACTTTAATTGCTAGCCAGGCTGCTAGAATACCCCTTAGAATCCCAGTGCTCAGGAGGTCAGGCAGGAAGACTGTAGAGTGCAGCAGGAACTGCACAGTGAAACCTTGTCTCAAAAACCCACACAAAGCTGGAGCTGGGAAGGTGGCTTAATGAGTGGAGGGCTTGCACCAGGTGAGCATCAGGACCTGCAGTCAGATTCCCAGTGCAAGGCACAAACCTGTCACCCCTGCACTAAGGACATAGACAGGAACATTCTTAGGTGATTCACTGGGCAGCCAGGCTAGCCAGAACCAGGAACACACATATACCACACAGACACACAACACCAACCAGGAACACACATATACCACACAGACACACAACACCAACCGGGAACACACATATACCACACAGACATACAACACCAAGCAGGGAAAGCAAGAGTACAAAATTTTGCTTTTTATTTCTCTGTTTGTCCTTCTCTCAGCGTGGGAGAGGTAGAGAAGATGGAGAAGGAGACAGGATCCAGAGTACAGCTCTCCTCTTAGGTTTTAAATTATGTCTCAAACACAAGCTAAGCACACAAGTAAGCTGTGCTCCAGATCTCTAGGATGGGACGCACAGTGACGCCTATCTCAGGGAGCTGGCAGAACTAAATCAGAGACTCCAGGGACTTCAGGGTAAAGGCAACAGCCACCACACCTGAAGACCTGACTGATCTCTAGGACCCACAAAGAAGTGCTCTTGGGCACATGCTTGTATCCCCCCCTTCACACACACACACACACACACACACACACACACATAAAAAATTTAATAATGCTTTGGCAGAAGCTGGGTGTGGCGGCTCATGTCTTCAACTCAAGCCCTCAGAAGACTGAGGCAGGAGCAGGAGGACTGCCATGACCAAGGCCAGAAGAGGCTACATAGAACTATGTAGTCCACCAAGCAACACACCAACCAGTCACTTCAGCACAGCACTCAACAAGAGCAAGCTGCCTCCTGTGTCCCACCTCCACCTTCACAGGTGAAGGCAGTTCAATGAAAGTCACAGGCCCAGACACACAACTCAGCCAGCATTGGTGCTGACCGCTAACTCCACTGCCTTCTGGTCAAGGAGGAAGGTGGCTGTGTCTCAATCAACAGGGAATCTGGATAAACGCAAAGCAACACAGATTTTCTGCCATGTTACTTAAGGATGTTTTATCTTGACCCCAACCAGTTCTGTAATTTGAGGGACTCAAACAAAAATAAAAGTGCAAGCTGGTCCCTTATCCAAAACAGTGAAGACTTCCACAGCGGTGACAGCAACGCATGAGGCCACACAGCTGCTCTGTCCCTGTCGCTTCAATGGCCAAATTCCAAGGCTGAAGTTGGACTATACAGTGTGACAATCAAGATGTCCAAGTCAAGGCCTCCTCCCCAGAAGTGCTACACTGTGAAATGGCCCATTGTACTGAGAGCACATCAAACCACAGAACCAATTATAAATATTCCTTCTCAGCCTTCAAGTCAAGGGCAGTAAGAACCTCGAGTTTTCTCCCACAAAATCTATTGCAAGATTTTAACTCCCAAGCAGTGCCAAGCCTGTGATGGAGGGGGGACCTGAGCCTGGGCGACACAGATGACTTGCGGCCTACCTAGAGTCACACAGTGACACCTGTCTCAAAACAATACTAAAATATTTTAATTATGAACATCTTTAAGGTTCGCCACTCTGTCCCTGCTGAGATCATGAACCAAAGTGTAGCTCCTACTTTGCAGGCAGCTCTTTCTCTTCAATGAGAACTGTGTGTTGATCATAATGAAGCTTTTATAATCTGGGATTTCAATCCTGTGACTTTCTCTGTCTTTTCAACAATGTACGAGCTGAGAACAATGGTCTACAGGGAAACCAGCACCGAGGACTGAGCCTAGAGCCTCACCAGGCCAGACAAGTGTCCCAGCACTGAGCTATCTGCCCCAACTCCTTTTCTGCATTTTCTCTTTTAATTTGTATTTTGAGACAAGAGTCTAAGTTGCCCATACTACCTTTGAATTTGTAATTCTTCTGCCTCAGTTGCCATTATAGGTGTGCTTACTTTTTGAAATGTCCAGGTTGAGACTTGGGGAGAGTTCAAAGATAAGATTCTAGAGAAGTCTCTGAGCTGTGTCTAGCAGAAAGGGAATTATATCAGCAGGTATACTGAGGTGGCCGGCAGTGAATCATTCTCTCTGGAGGCATGTGTCATTATCTCTTAACTCTTAAAGTTACTGTGTCATCTAATTAAGAACAATAGCTCTTACAAAACCTGGCTGTCTGGATAGCCCCTGTCCCATGCTGAGGAAGAAACCCAGGCCTCCCACATAATGGACATGTGCTGACCCACTGAGCTTTCTTATATTCAAACAAACCCTCACCAAACTGCCCAGGCTAGACTCCAACTCCAATCTTCCTGCTCCAATTTCCTGAGTGTTGTGGGTTACTGGCGTGCACACTCCACACCTGCTTTGGAATACTTTTTTTAAATGAAAAAAGTGACTTCTGGCTCTGCTCAGGTGTCTATACAACTTAAAATACATATGGCAAGCTGCAAGAACATTTAGCTGAACTGTTCAAACAACAGGCTATGGAGTATGCCCAATGTTTACCAACCAAAAGAACCAAAGGTTCTTGACAGTTACAGAGTCAATGTTAAGTCATTCAAAAGTGGGCCTTTAACACTCTGGATAAGATGAATGAAGCCAACAGGACCAATCACAACCGACTTCAGGAGTAACTTCAAATCCTTATCTTATTTGCTACTTGTTAGTATGGAACTTGAGGGCACCAATACCTACTAAAGTAGTGTGGTGGCTCACCAATTCAGGAGGCTACCTCCCAAATCAGGGCCAGCCTAGCTACATAGTGAATGCCAAGCTAAGCAGGGAAATACAGTAAAAACCTGTCAAAAAAGAAGAGGAGGAGGAAAGAAAGAAGGAAAGACAAACCAAGAAACTCAAACAACAAAATAAGAACATGCGTATAAGGCAAAGATTCTCAACTAAGGCACTATTCACATTTGGATAACTCTCTGTGGGTGGGAGGCCACCGTGACCACTGTAGTAACACAATGGGAGTCCCTGGCCTCTACCCAACTAGATGCTAACAGCACCCACCTCCAACCAAAAATGTCACCTTGCACTGCCAAATGTTCCTTAACATCTCCGATTGAGAACCACTGATTTTGAAAGAAAGAAAGAAAGAAAAAAAAAAAAAAATCAAAGCACTTCAGAACAGGGAGCATCCTATGGGGTCTAAGCGCCAGAGATTCTCAAACCTTCCATCAGTCGCCCTGGGGAGCTCGTTAAATTCTGATTCCTAGGCCCAGCCCCTAGAACCATCAATCTAGACAAGTACCGAGGTTTCCGTCATCACTGCAGACATCCTCACCCTATGGGGAAGGTAAAGTGGGCCCCAGAACATAACTGCTTTGCCCAAGGTCACAAGGGAGTTAGAACCGGGCCTCTGAAGCCAACCAAGCTCTTCCCCAGCACAAGGGTGGGTGAAGTAAGGGGTGTGTGTGTGTGTCTTGCTCTTCCGCCTTAGAGGCCATAAAGCTTAAAGGTGCATTCTGGGGCCGGCCAGCCTGAGATAAAAGATCCCGACTACCTGGTACTCATTAGCCCGATGGCCTTGCGCAAGGCAAGTAGCTTCTGGGGCCTCAGTTTCCCTCCCTGTCATGTGGAATTAGAAGCGTTCGTCCCTGGCGCTACTGGAAAGGGGATACTGTACCAAAAGCCCTCGACATACGCGCCGGTTTACAGGAATCGCTCGACGCGGGACCCGCAAAGCTGAAAGTCGGGAAGCGAACCGACCCCGACTCGGCGTCGCGCATCTCACCTGGCCCCGCAGCTCCTTCTCCAGCTGCCGGTAGTCGTTGTTCCAGACCAGGAGGTGCAGCGGGAAGCGGCTGCTGGCGTCGCGGGCCGAGGACATGGCGAAAATGCGGCGGCCCGGGCCTGACCAGCCCTCCTGCCACCAACCAGCCTCAACCCGACGACGGGGGTCTCGGGGGCCCGACCGATGGCCGGAGAACGAGGAGAGGAGAGCGGCGAGCCGGTGAGTGCGGGGCGCGGCGGGCGGCGCGGGTCTCCGAGGCCCCGGGGTCGCGGGCCGGGCTGGGGACCGGCTCGGGGACCCGCTCGGCCGCGCCCACCCCGCGCCCCGCACGCTCGCGCCCGCGCTGACAGCTCGCGAACCGACTGCTGCCGGCCGAACCGCCCCGAACAGGGAAGTGCACGGGCTGTACCACCGAGCTCCGCGGCGGGGGATGTGGTGCCACGACCGACCCGATCCCCGCTTTATTTCATCCCGCTGCATTGCCATGTCGGGACATACAACGGTTACAATTCCATGAAATCCAGAAAGCCATCAGGAAGCTCGAGATCCCCATGCGCAAAATCCTCGGCGCGCGCCCCTTGATCCTCTCCCTCCCGCTCCAGCCTTTTGCAGTGGTTCGCTCCACACCTGGGCCTCTTCCATTAGCTCTGCAGCCCGGGGGTGCGAGCGGACGCCTGGACCAAACCATCTGGCTCGGTGCCTTCTACGATTGGTCAGAAGCCATTTTGGAAGTGGGCACACGAAATCATTTTCGCGGAAGAACAGAACCTTGGAGTGGTGGCACCAGATACCCTCGTGATAACGGGGTAGTTGAGTCTCTGGGCTTCTATTCTTTTAATCTGAACTGGGTGGTTCTTTGTGTGGTTACCCGATGCTTTGTATGAGGGTGAGCGCTGCCTATTCAATACAATCGGCACTCTCTCCCCAAAAGTATCTCCAGATGTTGGCAGTTGTCCCCTGGAGGAGAAAAATCTCCCAGCTGAAAAACACTATTTTGCCTGAATTCCCAACTCGGTTATAATTCAAAGTACTTAAAGGTTTATCCCGCATCAGTCTCATTAACCTAGCTAGATTTAGGATTGTGGCCCAAAGGAATCCCACAATATACACGAGTAAAGTCATCGTCTGGGTTGAGACTTCAGGCACTATACCTTCTTGACGCGATGAAGAACCAAGTGTGCCTGCTCGAATGTTTACAGATGCCACGAAGTCGTCCAATGCAACATGTCATCATTCCCTCTTCCTTGTTGGCTTTCGACATACATCCAGCTTTTCAGATGAGTCCAGGGCCCAGTCTAGAATTCTGACCGACCTAGTCCATTCACTTCGGGTGTGGAGTCCTTGAAGACTGCGTGAAGCTAATATGGGATTAGTAATATCAAATGGTCCCTAGAAGCTTTAATGGAGGAGTGCGTGTTAACTATCAAACATCACATTGGAGAGATGGATAGGAGCCGTGCTTCCTAGGAATAACTAAATAAACTTAACTGTTGATTGTATCCGGGAGATTATATGTTTAGAATTTTCGTCACAAGGTTTTGCTTCTTCCTCTGGTACTAATCAGTGCTGATTCAAGGAATCAGTTTCTCATTGCCAGGGTATTTAGACACAGGTAAAAGATGCTCAGGCAGACCTCTGCCCTCATTCAAGATGGCGATAAGGAAGCGTGCCCTTTCCGGTCACGTGATCTGCTAGGCTCGGCAGGATGTCTCCCCGCGCATGCGTAGTGTCCGGGGGCTGCAAGGCGCTGAGGGGAGAGGCGCCGCCAGCGCCGCCCGGGGACCCGTTAGAGCGGAAGCGCAGCCGCCGCCTCTGCCGTCTCGGGGTTCCCGGCAGGTGAAGTGGGAGCCATGTCGAAGCGGCTCCGGAGCAGCGACGTGTGCGCCGACTGCAGCGGGCCGGGTGAGTGACGCCGGCGGGGCCCGCTCCGCGCGCTCTCGGGGCCGGGACCCCTGACGGGGCGGTCCCGGTAGGCGGGAGGTGGACTGCGGCCCAGCCACGCCGACCCCCGGGCAGCCCGGGCCCGAGACGGTCCGGTGCCTGTCAGTCCTACGGCCCGGGGGTCCCTCCCTCCCGCGGCCCGGACGGGACGGAAAGGGTTCGGCAACCCCGGAAAGTCAGTGACAGGAGTCGGCCGCGGGCCGCCCGAGCCTGCAGGTGTTTCCCCTTCCTGGTCCCCCGGCTCGTGCGACCGCGGGGCCCGGCACCACTCCGGGGGGACATTCCCAGCTCGGGGTCTGAAGTTTGAGGATCTAAGTTCCCACCAGATTTCGCCTCTGCGTGACCTTGGACTGGTGACTTCACTTGCTCAAACCTTGATTTCCTCGTTTTCCGATGGGAGCTTCACCAGTACAGTGAGCAATGGCCAATGGATAGTCCTAGGGATCGTCTCTTTTGTATGGTGTTTCTCTGTTCAAAACTCTTGTAGTTCCTTCAGCTACAGTTTGGCTTCAGAGTCGTACCAAACTTCCAGTCGGGGACATCGAGCGGCCGGCCAAAACGGCTCTTACTGCACATAGTATTTGGATGTGAGCGTTGGATCTGGGTTAGTAATTGGAACCCAGTTGACGGGTCTCGATTCAGATTTTTTGGTGATTGTTTTGGTTTGATGACTTTCCTGGTGCAGCAGTGTTCAATAAACAACCTTAATGAAGTCATTGAACACCAGCGCTTGCGACTGGCCTCATCTTGTCATTTAGGAGCAGAGGCCTGATTTTAAATGGTGTTGTGGTAACCCTTACCTACCTAATGGCCCTCAGCAGTACTGGTTAACAGTTCAGGTGGATGATAAGGACAGGTAGGGAGGGTTTTTAAAGAATCGCTGTATACTGTAAGCCAGGTTTATACAAACTATTATTTTCTCTAAAAATGTCGTATGTTCCGCTTCCTTTTCTTGTCTGTTTTCCATTGATTCATGTGTGTCTAACCTAAAACTTCCTTTCGAGATGCACATTCTGTACTTCTCAGTGGAAGGTACACGACAAAGGCAGATTGCCTCTCCTTGCCACGCTGAATACTGTCATGTCCATTTGTGGCATTTCAGGATCTTTTCATTTGTTTCATATTAGTTGTCTTGAATGCCGGAATCTAGAAAGATTTGAGTCACTTCCTTCCTGTTTTGAATATAATGAGGCCACCTTGAAGGGTGTAGGAGCTACTAGGAATTTGTGCTGCCTATGTGCACAGCTCTGGTGGAGGGTTACCTGTAGGATTAGGGCTCCTTTGAAATCCTGTGCTAAGGCCATCTCTGAAGGTGCTCAAATACTGAACTCTCCTGAACAAACTTGTATAAGGTGAGTAGGAACACAGATACTTTTGAAGTCCATTTGTGGTATTCATGGAGTCATATTAAAAACCCTCCCTCATTCATAAAAGCTCAATTTTCATTTCCTGTGTTGTCAGTATTCTTTGCTTGGGATTCTTTTTTTTTTTTTTTTTTTTTTTTTTTTAAAAAACTTTATTTATTTATTTGCCTTGGTGTTTGCCTGGAACTACAGACAGTTGTTAGCTGCCATGTGGGTGCTGGGAATCGAACCCGGGTCCTCTGGAAGAGCAGACGGTGCTCTTTACCGCTGAGCCATCTCTCCAGCCCCCTGCTTGGGATTCTGATCCATGGTGTTCATATGATTAATCGAGACTATTGCTAATGGGTGTTAAGCCATTGCTGTCTTTTCCCAGGCTGGTTTGCCCAGGAGAACTGTGAAAGTCTTAACTCTAATAGATTGATGCAGAAAGCAGTGTTGCCATGTGTCTGTGAGTCTTCATGCTTCCCACTCACTCCTTAGAAGGGCATACATAGTAGCACCTAGGGTTAAGCTTGCTGGATCCTTTTTTTGCTTTGCTTTAGAGAAGACATTTCACTATGATTATGTCTTGTTTACCTTTGTGGTGCTGGGGCTCAAAGCCAGGAACTCACAATTGCTAGGAGAGTCACACCCAGCCCTGATTGCTTGTTTGTTTTTAATGAATCTGGTTCATTTAAAATGCCTCATTCCTGTGCCCCCATGACAAGCACTTTATTTATTCTTACTTACATGGTTCCTCTCCTCTCACACTGTGAGAACACTCAAAGAAGTAACTTGCCTCAGATTATTGCACAAGAAGTATTGGCAGAGTTGGGGTCCAAACCATTGACTGTTTGTCTCTATAACCAGTTCTCTAAACCACTGGATTCTCTGGCTCCCAGGATTTGTCTTTAATTGGAATTCCATAACTTCTCTTTATGTAGTTTGAAAGGGTTAGAATAAACTGTTAAACATGGTAAAGGTGATTATACATGCATTTTAGAGATTTTTGTGAACGTGGAAGAATTTTAAAATATACCCCTTAGGCCAGGCAATAGTCTGGAATAGGAAAGGCTTGTCAATATTTGGGGTTTCTGAGGCTAAGTTTACTTAACCAGATCCATTCTACCCACCTAGTGTAAATTATTTCTCTTATGAAAGGTTGCCTGATAAAGTTTTGTGGATTTAAAAGGAAAAATATACCCAGTGAGGAACACTTTCATTTTGGTTTCCATCTTTATTTCTGTGAGGCACCTTCCTTCAAGTCAGCTGCCAGGCTGAATCCAGGTTTTCTAAAACAATGAGTGTTGTCATAGAGCAGCACCTTAGCGGAGTGGGCCACCCTTTCCTGCCCTCAGAAGAGCTAAGCGCCTCTTCAGGTCTCGCCTGGCTTTTTGTTAGCGTATAAGGCTTGACTTCCTGCACTGGGCAGCAGTCACTTCCCTGCTTACCTTAGATGCCGTTACACGGATGATTCACTGTCAAGATTATGTCGTCTTATTTTCAAAGATGAACTCAGAATGATTCCTTAAGCTGAGTGAAGACAGAGCTCAGTGGTAGAGCGCTTGACAAGTATGGACAGAGACCCAAGTTCAGTCTGGCACTTCAAGAAAACTGAGTACAATGACCCACTCCTGCTCCTCCAGGCTGCTCCTTTAACATTCTGTAAGAGTACATGTCTGTGGCCTGCACAGGAGGGTAGCTGCTTGGGTAAGGCTGTGAGTCTGAACAAGTGGGCCTACTCCATCAAAGTGGGTAGGATCCTCAGGTGGGTTCTTCTGCTTCATGTGGTGAGGAGCAGATAAAACAAAAACATGGTCTGTTTTTTTCTTAAAAGCCAAACATCAGCCATCTTTTGCCATCCTATATATAGCAACCAATTAAAGTCCTTGCCACTGAGGTGTTATTCTTTTTCCAGATCCTTCCTGGGCATCAGTAAATAGGGGAACTTTTATATGTGACGAGTGTTGCAGTGTTCATCGGAGTCTGGGTCGCCATATCTCCCAAGTAAGGCATCTTAAACACACACCATGGCCTCCAACACTGCTTCAGGTAAATGATAAGAAAATTTTCATAAGTAGAAATTTTTGTTTTACCAATTATTATTTTAGCAACTAAAAGATGTCCTAATATACATCTTAAATCTTATAAAAATGTTTGGATAATAATTGGACAAAGCATTGTTCTCTTTGTTTGTTTGGTTTTTTTTTTAAGATTTATTTATTATGTATACAATGTTCAGCCTCCACTATACCTATGTGCCAGAAGAGGGCACCAGATGTCATTATAGATGGTTGTGAGCCACCATGTGGTTGCTGGGAATTAAATTCAGGTCCTCTGGAAGAACAGTCAGTCAGTGCTCTTAACCTCTGAGCCGTCTCTCCAGCCCTTGTTCCCTTTGTTTCTATGTATACTATAAAGTATTGTTCTGTATTGAAATCGTTATCTATTCTTTCTTTGCTCACTTAACATAATCTTGTCCCCTAAACACATTTATACTTAGATATAGCAATAGGATATATCAATAAAAGTTTAGGGGGCTGGAGAGATGGCTCAGCGGTTAAGAGCACCGTCTGCTCTTCCAGAGGACCCGGGTTCGATTCCCAGCACCCACATGGCAGCTAACAACTGTCTGTAGTTCCAGTTCCAGGCAAACACCAAGGCAAATAAATAAAAGTGTTTTTTAAAAAAAAAATAAATAAAAAAATAAAAGTTTAAATTTCTTAGTAAACTTTCACAGCTGACTTTGTAGATTATCACCAGGAATTGTTTTGTTTGAGACAAGTGTAGCCCTGGCTGGTCTTGAACTCACAGACATCCTCCTGCCTCTGCTTCCTAAGTGCTAGGATTAAAGGTATGAACTATCATGCCCAACTTCAGAAATTATTTTTTGATTAATTTATTTTTAATGCATTGGTGTTTTGCCTGCATATATGTTTGTATGAGGGTGTTGGGATCCCCTAAAGCTGGGGTTACAGCTACTATGTGAGTGCATTTTGAATTGAACCTGAATACTTTAGAAGAGTAGCTAGTACTCTTAATTACTGAGCTATCTCTCCAGCCCTCAAAAATTATTTTTGTTTTTAGCATATATACATGTTAAAATGTGTGTGTGTGTGTGTGTGTGTGTGTGTGTGTGTGTGTGTGTGTATTTCTGCATGTATGTATATGCCCACAGAAGCCAGAAGAGGGCATGGGACCTCCTGAAACTGGAGTTACAGATGGTTATGAATCACCATGTGGGTGCTGGGACTCAGACCCAAGTCTTCTACGAGAACACCAAGTGCTTGGTTTTGAACACCAAGCCATCTCTCCAGCCCCTAAAAATTATTTTTAAAAGGTCTGTCTTTCTTACATACTGTGATGAAAGATCCTAAAAGCTACTGCTGAGAAACTATTTATTATCATGCAATTCCTGAGTATCTGCTCATGTTTTTAGACCATTTTTTTTTTTCTGTTTTGATAGAGCATAGACTGGGATTCCTCAGAAATTGCTTCAATGTCTGAAGCTTTTTTTTAAGCCCTCAGTGTCAGGCAGAGACTAAGTGAGCATGTTTTGATTACATGCCTAACACTTGTCACAGGGTCTTTGTCTTATTTGGGATTTGATGTCATGTTCCTTGTACTTCTATTTGAGGTACACATTCTTCACTTCTTCTGAAACTCTGAATTAATTGTACATTGTAGGCGAACCTTTTTGTCAGGACATTTTCACAGTGTACCGGAAGGATTATTCCACAGCAGTGCATTTTGTAATATTTGTCTTAATACACATCTCACTAAATCTGTAACAGCTACACACTGTACCCCCTAAACTCGATGAACTAAGGTACCAAGCAAGTGCTTTGGGTTGAGGATAAGAGATGCCCATGACCTGTACAAGCAGAAGGGCCTACCTAGGCTCCTGTTTGATAATGAAGTTGAGATATTTGTTAAAAAGCTCTACTTAAACCAGGCGGTGATGGTGGTGGTCATGCCTTTAATCCCAGCCTCAGGAAGTGATTTCCAGGACAGCCAAGGCTATACACAGTAACTTTGTCTCCTACAAACAGAGCAACCAAACAAAACAGTTCTACTTAGAAGATCCCAAAGGCCATTCTCACATGAATGGAGAGAGCTACTCTCAGGTCTGTCTTAGTTTACAATTTTAGAATTCACAAAGAGACAAATAATTGAAACTGCCAGGGTTGACACTCAGGTATCATATTCTAAAGAATGAGATGTGAGCCACAGTGTTCTGTGAGAGATAGCACTCAAATTTTTGCATTAAGCTTTTATAAGAAAACTAAGTTATTAATAAAGTATGTTTAAAAAGGTGGATTTAATGAAAAAGTTTAAGTAAAGTGTGTGTATGGGCATAAAATAGCATTTGTTCAGGCAGGGAAATGCCACCCTAAAGTATCAGTCACTTTTCTTTTAGCTTGTAAATGTATACATTTAAGCCAGCTTTGGCTATCCTACAGCAAAGCTGAATCCTACCTCTACAGATCAGAAACAGTAATGGAGTGGTACACAGACTTGGTGGTATTTTTAACTGAGTGTTATTTTTTTTCACTGATTCTTTTTCAATAGTTGAGGAAATAAAATATCATCTTATACTGCTTGTTTTCAGATGGTTGAGACCTTGTATAACAATGGTGCTAATTCTATATGGGAGCATTCTTTGCTGGACCCTGCATCTATTATGAGTGGAAGACGGAAAGCTAATCCACAGGATAAAGTACAGTGAGTGGAATGTTTTTAACTACTTCTATTTCTTCACAACAAATGGCCCAGTTGAAAGGAATGTGGCTATTTTGATGGGCCTTGTGCCTGGGGCATTTTCTGTTAAAAAAGCAGTGAGGCAGGTGGGCCATTGCTTGCTTAGTTACCCAACTGAGCTTAATGGTTTCTCCAGCTAGAGACCAGAGCTTGATGACTAGATGTGATCTGAACTAGTCCCACCAAAAACCTGGCTTCCAGCTGCATTCTGAAGCCCAGTGCCTCACCTATAACACAGAACTAAATTCTGCTTCCTCCTGAGGTTCTGTCAGTTAAGGAAGTTAGAAAGGGAAGAAAGATGCTATAAAAAGCGGCATTCTGTAATGTGTTTTCAGATCAGGTCTTTAGCACTGCCGAAATGTATTCTCAAGTGGGGGTATGTGATCACTTCCTCTTATGGTACAAAGAATTAGAAATGTGTCTGGCTACAAGTGAACTGTTTCCTTTTTTGTTTCTAAACCAGCCCCAATAAAGCAGAATTCATCAGAGCCAAGTATCAGATGTTAGCATTTGTTCACCGATTGCCCTGCCGTGATGACGACAGTGTGACCGCCAAAGATCTTAGTAAGGTGGGCATGTTCTTTACCATCCACTGCAGCCTGCAGAGACAGTGGGGTGTGTTGCTCCCTGGAGAGTGGTACTGGGAGGAAAACACCATGGCCTAACTGATGGCTTTCCTTTCTCTGAAATGGCAATCACTCCTCTTGGGCATGCTAGACAAAGAGGAAAAATAAATGTCTCAGAAACAGTATTTTTTCCCTCTTTTTAAAAGATTTTACATTAATAATTTGTGCTGTTTCAGTACGGTTTTCACATAGAGATTTTGGTAAGTTCTTTACTTGGAAATAACAGCCATTACAAAGGGATGTTTCTAGAAAGGCCAAGGAAGTTTTCAGGATGCTTGTTTCTAAGAGGCTAGCAGGGCAGAGAGAGGTCACACTGGTGAGCTGTATTTCTCTGGGGCCTTAGGTGTTTGGGAGATGCTGTAGAAATGCACGTCATAAGTTTTGGAGCAGTGCTTTGAACTAGTGCTCACTCAACAGCATTTGCACAGTGCAGAATAATTTTATATCGACATATCTATGTAAAAATTTTCTACTAATTAAGAAGACTTAAATAGTTTCTCTTCTTTTTTACCAAATTAAAAAATGTAGCCAGTGTAGTTGGCATGCATCTTTAAATCCCGGCTTTTGGGAGGCAGAGGCAGGGAGATAGCTGTGAATTCAAGGCTGGCCTGGTGTATATAATGAGTTCCAGGCCAGCCAGGACCACATAGTAAGACCTTGTGTAAAAGTATATGTGTGTGTGTTAAAAAATAATAATAACAATAGTAATAATAATTTGACTTGGGGCTAGAGAAGTAGATCAGTAATTAAGAATGAACACAGTGTTCCTGCAGATGGCCTTTATCAATGACTCACAGCTACCTTGAAACTCTAGCTTTAGGGTATCTGACACCCTCTTCTGGCCTCTCTGGGCACCTGCATTCAATGTGCTCATACATACACACATGCATATAATTAAAAATAAAAACCAGACTGGCTACAGTGGGTTTCTCTGTTCCTGTAGTGCCAATCACTGCATCTGGAACAGTTATAGGTTAAAAGTGAAGGAAAACTTTTGTTTCTTTTTGTTTAAAAGCTTTTTGGGGGCTGGAGAGATGGTTCAGAGGTTAAGAGCACTGATTGTTCTTCCAGAGCTCCTGAGTTCAATTCCCAGCAACCACATGGTGGCTCACAGCCATCTATGATGAGATCTGGTGCCCTCAAAGGTTCTGTACACTGTATACATAATAAATAAATAAATACTTTGAAAAAATAATGCCAAAAAAAGAGCTTTTTTGTGATAATAAGGAATTTGGTGTAGCACACACAGGCTTATTTCCCACCAAGAGCAACCTTGTGAAAGCATTAGATAGAGGAACAATGCAGATTGATGGTGAATAGCATAAGGCAGGGATGCAGTTACGCAGTGGGCAGTTTGAGGCTCCAGGATCAGCAGTATCCATGGCAGCAGCTAATAATTACTAGTGCATCAGCATATGAGTTTTGAAGCATTTCCTATAACATTGAATCATCACTATAACCCCATTGGCAGATGACACCATACTAACTAGATTCCACTACCCAAAGAGTTTTTCTCTTATCACACGACTGGAAGGCAGTAGGCCTTGAAATCCATTCCAGTCAACACAGAGCCTCCTCCTTAAGTCTTTCTTATAGTTATAGTTGTACCCTCCCTGACAAGCCCCACATCTGGGCAATCTGGCCTTCTAGATTCTTGTGGGTAAAATATGGGAGACTCACCTGCAGCCTGAACCCATTGTGAAGAGCAGAGACTCCCTGTCTGACTGCGTCAAGTAAAGATCTGTTACTAATGGAGAGTGCATTAAAATAGGTCACCAACTGCTCTAGCACATCATCCTAACACTTTTACAACTATTTTTTTGTTTGTTTTTCAGCAACTCCATTCAAGTGTGAGAACAGGGAACCTTGAGACCTGTCTGAGACTGCTGTCTCTAGGAGCCCAAGCCAACTTCTTTCATCCTGTATGAAAACAATTGATTCAGATATTAGATTGAAACTTAGTTGTATTTGAAATAACTTATTTACTTAGGTTTTTGTTTTTGTTTTTTTGGTCTACTTTTATTAATAATTCTTAGGAAAAAGGAAGTACTCCACTCCATGTCGCCTCCAAAGCAGGGCAGATTTTACAGGCTGAGTTATTGGCGGTTTACGGAGCTGACCCAGGCACCCAAGATTCTAGTGGGAAGACTCCTGTTGATTATGCAAGGTGAGGGGCTGCGCCTGAGAACTGAGTATGATGCTTCGTTAAGTGACTGAATTGAGTATGAACTTTTAGATTTGTATTCTATTTTTTGTAAATGAAGATATTTCAACATCAGCTGAGATAGACAAGACCAGAGAATTTAAAGTCATGAACTGGTGTGTTTAACTTCTGTCTTTATGTTCAGGCCATTACATACAAATCAGGAATCAAGAATTGGGAGTCGAGGTGACTTTCGCTCAGTGGGTAGGATCACCGGCTGCTCTTCCAGAGGACTGAGATGCAGGGTTCAGTTTCCAGCCCCACATCTGTAACTCCAGTTCTCTGGGTTCTTTTGGTTTTTTTTTAATATTTTTATTATTTTATGTGCATTGGTGTTTTGCTTGCATGTCTGTGAGGGTGCCAGATCTTGAAGTTAGAGACAGTTGTTAGGTGTCATGTGGATGCTGGGAATCGAACTCAGGTCCTCTGGAAGAGCAGTCAGTGCTCTTAGCCGCCAAGTCATCTCTCCAGCCCCGTTCTCTGGGTTCTAACACCCTCTTCTGACCTCCAGTGGCACCAGGTACTCGTGAAATGCACTTACATGCAGACAGAACATTATACACATAAAAAGAAATCAATCTTAAAAGAACTGGAGATGAGGCTAGGGAAATGGCTCACTGAGTGATATGCTTGCCTATAAGCACAGGAAGGAAACAGGACTGGAAACAGCACAGGCAGGGCTGACACTGGCCTAGCACACATGGATGAGCTCTTTCCGTGGCATTGGGAGCAAATACAAAACCCACTCTGCAAGTTTTTAAGGTGTCTTTAAATTTTTCCTGTTGTGGTTTTATTTTGAGGCCCAGGCAGATCTTGAGCTTCTGAACTTGGACAAACTTCTTACTGTGTCCCCCCAAGTAAGAGGGGCTGCAGGTGCACCTGTGCCCTGCTACAGCCGAAATGATGGAGCATAGAGGAACTTTACAGGCTTAATAAATCCATTTAAACCTGCAGGTCTGGGTAACAGAAGATGGATAGCTTTTCTTCTCTTTCCAGGGTTATTTTATTAACAAAATTGGGGAATTGTCAGAAGTATGTCCCAGAATTCTAGCTTTACTTCTCGGGAAGAGGAAATTAATAAATGCCTGAAGGAATTGGGGAAAGATTATATATGAATTGTTGACAAAATGGACAGCTAGCCTTGTTTTATTTTGTTGTTTTTCTTTTTGAGACAAGATCTGATCTGTAACCCAGGCTGGCCTTGAATTCACAGTAGTCCTGCCTTTGCTGGCCTCTCTTCCCTTGGACTTTGATTATAGGTGGGGACTACCATGCACTGCTAACAGTTGGTCTTAAAAAGTACATGTGGCTAGATAGGTAAAAGCCCTATCATACGGCCCTGAAAACTTGAGTGTGGTCCTCAGAACCCACATGAAAAGCTGGGTGTGGTGTTCAGACATCTATAATCCCAGTACCACAGCATGATGGGAAGCAGAGAGAAGAGTCAGCTGTCCTTGTGTGTGCCGCATGGCAAAAACCAGAAAGGTCCTGGCCTCCATAAGACAGAAGGCAAGAGCCTACTTCTAAAAGTTATTCCCTGAGTCACACACAAGCTATGAAATACATACTACTATTTAAAAAGTATATGTGAGGGGCTGGAGATGGCCCACTGGTTCAGGCCCTTGCTGTGCAAGCATGAAGACCAGAGGTCAGATTCTCAGTACTCACACAAAGGCCTGTGAGTGTGGTGGCTCTCTTATCTTCTAGCAGTAGAAGGCAGAAAGGAGGAGCCCCGGGGCTGGCTGACTAGCAAGACTGGCTCTGTCAAGTCCTGGCTTTAGTCAAGACTCCACCTCACTGATCAGTCAGAGACAATCAAGGAAGATTGCTGATATAAGCTTTGAATCTCCCTCTACATGTGCATCTACACAAACAGGTCCACTTGCATGCAAACATGTTTCATGTACACACCACACACTGACATTGTGCCCCAATGATTAGATTTCTCTGCAGTGCTATCTGAGGAGAGGGTTGGATTTGGACCTGTGAAGGAGGAACTAAAGCCTCTATAGAGGAAAGGCAGAGTAGAGGTGGAGGGTGGACAGACAGAGCGAGCGTTGATCACCATGGAGATGGGAGCTCTGAGAGGACCACACCACCACAGACCAGTACTGTGGGGCTGTTTGAGAAGACAGGGTGTCTGTCAGATTCAGATATGTGTAGTAGGTCAGGAAGTACGTGGCAAGAAAAACTGGCTGAAGCTAGATTTGATCTTTGAAGATAACAGAATCCACAGTAAACAACTTTTTTCACTTTGGAATCTGTTGTGTACTTTGCATGTAATAGTCTCAATGTAACAGTTTTCTTATTTGTTAAAAGGATTTCAAGAGCTTAAATATTTTATGAATAAAGAAAGGCAAATGCTATTTCATGTTGCAGAAATGGCAGATACAGAGGCAGAAGTAGCTGCAAGGATGAACTCTGTATCGGGCTAGTCTGCCTTGAAGCCTTGAAGTAATTTCTGACTTCCAGACTCTGATCCGAAGCCAGCTGGCTACAGGCATCAGGATCATGGTGTAGAGGAAGGGTCTTCTTCAGAATGTCAGCCTGGGACTGCCCTGCCCTTACAGAGCTGAGTTCCCAAAGCTAAATATTTCTGGGAACACTCTAACTGACTTTTGAGAACCTCTCATATTTATTGGTTTGGTTTTCTCACCTCATTAGATGAAGCTAATCTTTATCCCTGTCGTGAGTCTTTACATATTTGTAAAGAGAAGAGGTCGTCTGGGTGGGGACAGCAGCTTCCAGAGGAGACCCTGAAAGTGGTCGATGGGTCAGCCATGCGAGGCTTTCCAGAGAGTTAAGTCTGATAAGGTGTCTCAGAACGGCTCAGTGCCCTTCGGACTCAAGCCCAGGAGCTGAGCTGTGTCAATGGTGCATTGTTCTCTTGGTAGGCAAGGAGGGCACCATGAGCTGGCAGAGCGCCTCGTGGAAATACAGTACGAGCTGACTGACAGACTGGCCTTCTACCTTTGCGGCAGGAAACCAGGTGAGGGAGAGGAGGGCGGCCTTGCTACCTCTAACCTGGAAAAACAGGTCAGGACAACATTTTTATGACTTCCTCTGCTCTAAAATATCCTCAAGAAGATTGCCATAAGGGTTTCTATTTGAAAGGCTAACATAACTGCAGAATTTTATTTTTATTTTTGTTTTGCTTTTTAGATAGGGCCTTACAGTGCACCCCATCTTGGCCTAGAACTTTGCTGTGTAGCTTTAGCTATTCTCAACTTTTTCAAGAAATAATTTTTTGAGGTACTATAACTACATCATCTCCCCTTCCCTTTTCTCCCTCCAACCCCTCCTGTTCCTCCACCCTTGCTCTCCTTTTTCTTTAGTTGTTATTACATACGTGTGTGTACATATAGCTACATGTTCCTAAGAACGTAGATAGGACCTTCCCGGTTTTATTATGCTACCTGTATGTATGTTGTCATGGTTAGCCACTTAGCATTGCATATAACTGTGCTTTCCTGGGGAAGGCTGCTGCTTCTGCTCTCAGCACTCTCCATCTTCCTATAACTCTGTGGAGGGTTGAGCCTCATGAGCTCCTGGTTCCACGTCGGCATGTCTGTTAGTGCTGCTCTTGCTCACGGCACATTCAGGCAGCCATGTTGATAAGATTCTGACATTTCCATGAGACACAGTGTCACTGTAAAATCCTAGTCCCTGGCTCTTGCCACTTTCTTCCCCTTTTCTTCAGTGAATCCTGAGCCTTAGGTGCAAGAGTTGTGATATAGGTATGTAGTTGGCACTGGGCTCCACACTTGCACTTTTGATTGGCTGTGTTTTTCTGCAGTGGTCTCCATCTGCTTCAAAGAGAAGTTTCCTTGATGATGGATGGGAACTACACTTATCTGTGGGTATAAGGACAAATATTTAGAATGTAGTTAGGAGTTGTGCTGATTTAGAAAAGCCGCAGTTGTAGGTTCTACAAGATCCATGACTTCTCTAGTGCTGGGGGCAGTTGACTAAGTTTTCAGTCCTAGGCGTGAGTTCCCTCTTGATGAGTGAGTCCTCCCTAAGTCCAACTAGAGAACTGTTGGCTACCACTGATGCACCCTGCGAGCTGTCATATTTGTTGCTTTCCCCTTCTGAAGTGTGCTTGGTGGTCTCCATCCTTCTGCTTCTGCCTCCGGAATGCCAGGATCACAGGTGTTAGATAGTTGCAGCTATGAAGAAAAATAGAAAGTTGGTCACCTGTTGGACTTGTAGATTTTTAATTTTAAATTTACTCTGTGTATGTGTGTGTGTGTGTGTGTGTGTCAGTGTCAGCACACCTTGCTTGATTTAGTTCTTTGTTTCCATCTTGTGTGTTCTACAGATAGAACCCAGGTCGTCAGCAACTGATGACTTTACTTACAGAACCATCTTGTCAAACTGGGATTTTAGTTTTTAAAACTATTTTCTCTCTAGAGAAACATATGTTTCAAGAATCCCAGAGCATAACTGAACTGGAGTTGAACGTGCACCACAGTTCTTGAGTACGTGGAACTAGCAATGGAGGAGCAAGGCTAGAGCCTTTAGTTACAAGAGGAATCCAAGAGACAGTCCTTGGCTCCTCAGGACCTCTTCCCTCGACCATTTATTGATTTTATTTTCACTTCATTAAATGAAATTAATCTTTACTCCTCTGATAAGTCCTTAAGTATCCCATACTAATAAAGAGGGTAGGTCAGGTGGGACATCAACTTAGAAAGAGTGACTAAAAGTAGACCTTGATAATCTCTCCCATGCAGTCTTTGAAAACATCACGTTATATAAATTGCTCCAGTGTCTCAGAGCAGTTTCTCAACATGAACTTGACCTTTAATTGGCCTTGTTGGTGACATGGGACAGAAGTCAGCAAACCATGGTTTGGGCCCAATCCAGCCTGTGACCAATATTATTAGATGACATTTTACTGAAAGGTACCCATCCCGCTGATGCTGTGTATGTTTCTGCTGTCTCAGAACAGTTGAGTAAATTACAATTGCAGCTGATAAACACAAAGCCTAAAGCATTGTCTGTTCACATAAGGCATTTGCCAACTCTTTTTTAAAAAATGTTTGCGGGAGGCACATATTGATTGGGTGAGTGGGTGGGTGAGAGTGTGTGTGTGTGTGTGTGTGTGTGTGTGTGTGTGTGTAAGACAGAGGACAACTTGCAGAAGTCATTCTGTCCCACCATGTGGTTTCTGGGAATCACACTTAAGTTGTCAGATGTGATGGCAAGTACTTTTACCTGCTGAGCCAGCTCTTGGGCTCATGGTTTACCAACTCTTAATGCACGGTGTCCATGTAAATGTGTGCAGTAGTTCCTCACCTTGGTTGTGCAGTGGAATTAAAAGCCATTTGGGGGCAAGGTGGCACAAGCATATTGTACCCCATTTCTCCTGCTGAATGGAGCTAAAAGCTATAGACAGGAGGCTCAAAGTAGCCATTTAAAGTAAATGCTAGGTAAGAGTGACAGGACAGGAAGTGTCATCAGGCTGGTGGTGCCTGACTTTCTCTTCTGGTTGGGGTGGTCGGTGGCCTGTGACATGCTGGTGCCAAGAAATGTTCTGATCTGAAAGAAATGAGACTTAAGGCAGATGAGTTATTTATTTATTCATTCATTTGTTGATTCATTCATTCATTCTGTTCTCTCTCATCCCAGAATAAATGATAGCAATATACAGTGAAGGTGCCTAAATGTCTGGCCATTTGCATGGGGGATATGGATTGCTTTTTCTCTTGCTGCTTTCTCTTGCTGCCTTTGCCTGCGAAAACAGAAGTAACATTTGCAGTAGGTTTTGAAGAAGGCCCAGAGTCTCACAATACAATGTTTAGAATATCCTGGATTTCATCCATAGTGACTCGGTGTATGAAGAGCCAAGAAAATCTCAGGGGCTGCAAGGAGAAAGCAGTCAACAGATGCCAAGTCTGGGGCCAGCTGATGGCCAGCAGGACCTGAGTGACCCTGTGACCCACATGATAGGAGAGAATCAGCTCCCATGAATTGTGCTGTTAGAGTTGTCAGAAACATTCTAAACCAGTTAGTAGTAAGACCATGGTCTGAAAAGCAGTAAACATTCTTAAAGGCACATAAACATAAAAGAACCTAGAAGGAATGTTAGAATTGAAAATTTTAATAGCAAAAAATTTCAAATCCAAATTACTAGGTTTAGTGCCAGACTGAAAATATTAGAAAAATAAATTGAAAATAGATAGCTGAGCAGTGATGTGGCTCAGGTAGAAGGGTCACAGCATGAGGAAGGCTCTGGGCTCCGTCCCTAGCTCAAGGAAAGGGGAGCCAACAGCAGCCTGTCTCGAGGACCTGTGGGGAATACCAGAAGAATGGAGATAGGCACTGCATTGACACAGTGCTTGCTTTGCAAGCATGGAGGCCTGTGCTTGGTCCTAGCAGGTGTAAGAAGCTAGGTGTGTGGTACATACCTATAAATCCACCACTGGGGAAGCAGAGGAAATGGGATCTTGGGGGCTTGCTGGCCATCTGCTCTGACCAGTTGGTGAGTCCCAGGTTTCATTCAGTAGCAGGCCCTATCTCAAAATAATAGGGTGGTATATACATGTATGTATATAAAATAATTAATGAAAAAAGGAACTCATGAATTTGAAAGAGCAGGGAGCTTTATGAGAGGGTTAGGGGGAAGAAAGGGAAGGGGAAAGCGATGTAGTAATAGTCTTAAAATAAAAGGGATGGAAGGGGGATTCATACCTTTAAATCTCAGTACTTGGAGGCAGAGACAGGAGCATCTTTGTGTGTTCAAGGCCAGCCTGGTCTACAGAATGAGTTCCAGGGCAGCCAGGGTAGAGGAGCTGGAGAAATGGCTCCAAAGTTAAGAGCACTGGACACTGCTGCAGAAGATCTGGGTTTGGTTCCCAGCACCCACATGGTGGTTCACAACCACTTATAACTCAAGTTCTAGAGGTGTAGGCACTAGGCACAGATTGGTGCATGGATATGAATGCAGGCAAAGCACACATGTACATAAAATAGACATTTAAAAAAATAAGAATAGGTTAGAAAATTGATTCAGTAAGACACACTGTGTCAACCTCTGGCCTCTCTGCGCAGGCACAGGAAATATTACCAGAATTTAAGTTTCTGAAAATTGGCTGGCAGGTGATGATGGCACATACCTTTAATCCCAGCACTCAGGAAGCAGAGGCAGGTAGATCTCTGAGTTCAAGGCCAGCCTGGTCTACAGAGTGAGTTCCAGGACAACCTGGGATGTTACATAGAAAAGTCCCTGTCTTCAAAAAACAAACAAACAAGCAAATAAAGATTCATGAAGGCTCAAAGATGAATGCAAAAGAAAACTATACTTGAAACACACCAAATCAAACTACTGAAATCTAACATTGAAAAAGTATATTTTTAAAGACATTCAGAATAGTATTTCTCACATCAAAGTTGAATATCCTTTATCTGAAACGCCTAGGACCAGAAATGTTATAGATTTCAGATTTTCCTTTAAAAAATACTTTGGAGTATTTGCCATGGATTTCTGATGCAGAAATCTGAAATGCCAAACTTTCTGAGCATCCTGTCGTTGCCCTGATGCTCCTCAGAAATTGTGGAGGTGGAAAGGAACTTAAACATTGGTTATGTAGCAAAAGAAAAGAATTGCCTGCCTGGACCCATAGCTAGTAAACCTTTAGCATGAAGGACAAATTAAACACATTGGGAGATGAGGAAAAAACAGACTTCATTGCTCTAACAGTAGCACCAGAGAAACGTCTTCAGGTTAGCATGGACCTGAGGACATCAAAGAACAGGGGATAAAGAGTGCATGGAGAAGTGCATGGTAGCGTAGGAGCCCAGGTTGCAGATTTGCATGGCAGCCAACAGCGGTGGCTCTATCATGCAGTATACAGCAGATTATGTGTACTGGGCAGTCACCACAGGAATGAGAAAGGGTGAAAGAAATGCAGTAGCTTGAAGTGGGATGCCAACGTTTCTAAGTAGATTGAAAAGTATGGTTAGTGTAATCCTTAGCACAGCTACTAAGAAAAAGATAAAGCGGTGTGATCAAAAAGCCTAGAGATAGGGATTAGGAGAGATGGCTCACAAGTTCAGAACACTGACTGCTCTTCTAGAAGACCCAGGTTCAATTCCCAGCACCTGCTTGATGGTTCACAACCACCTGTAACTCCAGTTGCATGAGATCCAACGTCTTCTGACCTTTACAGATGGTGAACACAAATGGTGCAACAGACATGTGTGCAGGCAAAACACTCACATATATAAATTTAAAATATTTTTTAAAGATCCTAGAGATAAATAAGTAATAAAATGACATAAATCTAGACAGAGCTGTACTTGCAGTAAATGTTAATGACCTAAGCAGAGCATTTAAAAGCAGTGGTGTCAGGAAAGGGTTACAGAACAAAAGCTGAGCTATACACTGAAGATGCCATCTTCACTACCATGACCAAAAGTATAAAACAGTTGTTCATGCAAACTTTGGAGCTGTGCTGACATCAGGCTGTGTTGTGGCCTTACCACCCTGAAAGAACCAGATGTGATCTCAGTGGGTCAGAGTAAACCTCAGAGAGAAGAAAAATAGTAAAGATAGGGGACATGAGACAATAACAAAAGGGTCAGCTTATTCCAAGAAGATGCAAGTCTAAATGTCTGCATAGTCCATGGCAGTGCTCCAGATCATATGAAGCAAGTGTTAATAGAAGCAAAGGAGAGCCACAGGGACTGAGCAGGCAAAGGCACTGGGCAGCCAGAGTGCAAGACCTAGGACCCACCTGGAAGGAGACAAGGAATCCCTGGAAATCATTCTCTGACTCTCATGTGCTCACCTTGGCACACAAGCACCCACAAGTATGCATGACCAGAGGACTGAACCCTGTGGAGCTAAGAGGAAGGTCAGAGGCAGTTCTTACTGCAGACTCCACACACTGCTTTTGAAGTTCACTTTTAGCAAACGAAACCATGTTCTGGGTGATAAACCTTAGCTATTCTAAAGAATTTAAACTTCTACAAAGTTTATTCTCTGACCATAATGGAATTAAGCTAGAAATTTATAAAAATTAAAATACTCGTGCTTGAAATTGAGCAGCACATTTTTAAGTCATCTGTGGGTCTCAAAGAGAATCTGAAGGCAAATTAGTACATAAATATTATGTATATGGGGTTGCATAGTTGTTGTAAAACAGTAGCTTACCTTAGCCCAGGCTAACCTCAGACAATAGCCTGAGGTTAGCTTGTGAGTTTAAAGACAGTCTAGTCTATAATACCAGCTCTAGGCCAGCCAGAGCTACTTAGTAAGAACCTGTCTCAAAAGCAGAAGGCGGGGAGGTGTTCATGGGGGATATTTAAACAGTGGTTACAGGAGTTTAATGTGTTAAAAACTTGGATTTGAAAGGAGGTAGCTCTCAGTAAGTCACTCTTCTCACAGAGGAGCTTGGGGTGAGGATTAGCACAGAGGGTCTAACACAGGACAGTTACACTGAAAACAGTGGGAAAATTAACATTACCGTGCCGGATGCTTCGTAGAGATGAAGAGAATGGATAGAGGGCTAGTCATGCTGGCAAAAAAACAAAAACAAAAAACCAAAAGGACTACAACAAGAAGTCTTGATAACAGCAGACAGTTAATGGCTAGTGAAGAGCAAGACCTCAGGCTGACTCAGTGGCATAGTCTAGTGTGTAAGTACAAGGCTCTGGGCTTGCTCCCAAGTACTGGCAAACAACAGGAAGATATTACAACTATGCACATTAATATGACAGCTTAGGTAAAACTACTAATCCTTTAAAAGCCACAGGCAGACTGGAGAGATGGCTCAGAGGTTAAGAGCACTGACTGTTCTTCCAGAGGTCCTGAGTTCAATTCCCAGCAACCACATGGTGGCTCACAACCATCTGTAATGAAGTTTGGTGTTCTCTTCTGGCCTGAAGGAATATATGCAGAAAGAACACTCTATACATAACAAATAAATAAGTCTTTTAAAAAATAAAAGCCAGAGACTACAAAAATCACCTGAGAAAAGGGAGAATATAAATATATAATCTTATATGTATATTATTCATGTATGTACTTAGACACATTTCCTCCTCAGCCCACTTTTTGCAGTATTGGGACCAATCCTGGGGCATCAGGTTTCATGCATGCTAGGTAAATGCTCTACTACCTGCTTGAGTTCCCAGTCCTGTGAAAATTTATTTTTCAAGAGTTTTAATTTATACCTCAACATATCCCATTAAAGGAAATGTCAGGTTCAAAAAATAGGAAGAGGGCTGGAGAGATGGCTCAGCAATTAAGCTCACCAGTCAAGAGCACTGGTCGCTCTTCCAGAGGACTGGGATTCTTTCCAAGCATCTACTTGGCAGCCCACAAATCCTCTTCTGGGCTCCATAGGTATCAGACACAGAAGTGGTGTAGATGTAGGCAAGCAGACTTACACATATAGAATAGAGCTTGTAAGGAGAGTCAGAATGGCAAGAACACTTCCCAGTTCATGCTAGTGAGGCAGTAGAGTACCAAACCTAGCAGAAGGAAAGAATGGGGTGGGAGGCGTCCCAATGAACAGACAGAAATTCTAGCAGATTTTAGCACAGGAAAGCCAGCAATGTGTAAAAAGAAAAAATGCAACATAACCCCTGGAGTATAGCTTACTGGAAGACAGTTAATGTGACTGGAGAGGTGGCTTGTTGGTTAAGAGCACCTGCTGCTCTTGCAGAGGACCCAGGTTCAAGTCCCAGCACCCACATCCATCTGTAATTCCAGTTTCATGCCATCTGGTACTGTCTTCTGACCTTGGGCACACAGGTATATACATGGTACCCATACATACTCACAGACACAACAGTCATACACACAAAATTTAAAATATACATATATTTTTAAAGAAAATCAGTTAATGTAGTTTAGGACATTAATAAACTAAAAGACAAAAATTATACGATTGTCAGTAGGCATAGAGAAGGCATTTGGCCAAATTCAACATCCATTCATAATTTAGGGGAGAAAATAAGCAAACAAAAACCAGATGGGGCTTGCTTAACTGGATCCTGACTGCCCCAGAGAACCAGCTGCTATCCTGAGACCACTGTCCCTTCTCACTGGTTCTCAGGGAAGTTCCAGAATCTCTACTTCCCATAGAAATTGAGAAAGGAAGAAATAAAACCTTCCCCACTCTATATGAAAAATCCCAAGGAACCTTAAGAAATTTTCTAAAACTAGGAGTATAGGAAGATTACAAAACAGAAACAACAGCTCTGAATCATACTTCCTTTATTATTTAGTGTGAATGCATGTGAATTGCCGTATGGGAACAAATGCACTCCATTTGCAGGAGAATGAACATCTACCAAAACTTTAAGCCAGAATAATCTAGACTGTAGATGTAATTATAAGACATAAAGCTAACTAAGAAGGGATCTTGTGATCCTCGGTTAAAGTTCTTAGACTGCTTTGTCAAGAACAGCTCTCTTTCACTCGCTCACTCTGTGTTTGACCTGGTCCAAGCTCTCCTGTGCTAGGCTGTCATTAAAGTCATACAGTCCTCTGCTCAGCCCTCTATTCCTAGATTGCACCTGTGCATGAAAGCCCCTGCCATCAGAAACAAGGGAGTGAAGACATAAGCCAGATAACTGGAAGTATTTGGAAACTACCTTTTCATTTCTTCTCTCTCTCCCTCTCCCCCTTCCTCCCTCCCCCTCCTTGTTTCTTTCTTTTTCGTTTTGTTTTTGTTTTTTTAAGACCAAGTTTCTCTGTGTAGTCCTAGCCACCCGGACACTTGCTCTGTAGACCAAGCTGGTCTTGAACTCAAGGATCCACTTGTCTCTTGAGTGCTGGGATCAAAGGTGTGCACCATCATTGTTGGGCTTGGAACTCACATTTTCAATAAAGAATATGCATCAAGACCATTTAAAAGCTAAAGCTCAGCCTGGGCAGTGCTGGGTACAGTAGACCTGCAGCACCAGCAGTGGGAGGCTGAGGAAGGATCGTTTCTTTTTCTTTATTCATCTCTCATACAATACATCCTTGAGTCAGGCTTTCTGGGACTGCCAGCCATCTCCCACAGAATGACACAGAGACTTAATATTAGTTAGGAATATTCGGCCTTAGCTTATGCTTGTCCCACTAACTCTTATAACTTAAATTAACCTGTTTGTCTTCATCTGCATTTTGCTTCAGGGCTTTTTAACTTCCATTCTGTATGTCCTGCTCTGTGGCTGCCCAGCCCCAGGCCTCACCTTCTCTTTCTCCCTCACTCTCTGTTCTCTCAAGCCTAGAGTCCTACTTTCTCTCTGTGCCCGCCAGCCCCGCCTGTCCCTCTACTGCCTTGCTATTCCTCTTTCAGCTCTTATTAGACTAGTCAGGTGCCTTAGGCAGGCAGAGCAACACATCCTGAGTGCAGTTTCCCCTCCCAGCCCTCCATCCTTCCCTTTCCCCCAGGTCCTCCCGGCGTTAGGAAGTCAACACAAAACCCTAAGATGGGATGAGAGTGGCACAGACCCTCCCCTCAGGCTAGGCAAGGCACCATTAGGAGTCCCACAAAAATACCACTCTAACAATTGTGACATACGTGCAGAGGATTAGCCCAAACCCACACAGGTTCCGTGGTCATCACTTCAGTCTCTGTGAGCCCCCATGAGCCCTTCTAAGTTAATTCCATGGGCCATGCTCTCCTGGTGTCCTCAACCCTGCTGGTTCCCACAGTTCTTCCTTTCCTCCTTCTGAGAGACTCCCCAAGCTCCAAGGGAGGGACCCAATGGAGTCTCCGATTTAGGATCTCTCTGCCTAATGTTGGGCTGTGGGTCTCTTCATTTGTTCCTGTCAGCTGCTGGAGGAAGGGCTCTGGTTCTCGCCTACATCCCTCACTCCCACTCCTGCTATAAGGAATCAAATTCCTGCCTACCCATCAGAGGGTCCAGTAGTGAAAAGAGGATGTGGACAGGGTGGTGGTGCACACCTTTAATCTCCCCATGTGGGATGCAGAGTTCCAGGCCATCCAGGACTACACAGCGAGACCTTGTCTAAAAGAGGGTGAGGTGGGAGCAACAGAGAGACAACTTAGTAGTTGAGAGCATTTGCTGTTCTTGCAGAGGGCCTGAGTTCCATTCCAGCACGCACATGTCAGCTCACGACTCCTATAACTCCAATTCCAAGAGATCTGTTGACCTTTTGGGTTTTGTGGCCACAAGGCACTCTTGTAGTATGCAGGGAAAACATGTATACAATTAAAATTAAAGAAGAAGAAATGAGATGGGATCTTATTAACTTAGGCTGGTCTCTTACCATCCTCATGAGAACTCAGATTGTACACATGCGATACCATGCTTGTGTCTGCAAGAGTGAGTATCCGTGAGCCAGTGTCTGAAGTCAGTTCCCTCTCTTTGTCGAGCTTAAGATTTGTCTCTGCACTGTACTTCAGCCTAGCTGACTGACCCATGAGCTTCCAGGCAGTCTCCTGTCTCCACCTCCCACCTCCCTGCAGGCATGTATGCTTGTGTACATGTGTGCATATATGCAGTTGCTACCAAATTTGAGGCTCGGGTTGTCAGGCTTTCATACTAAGCCCTCTCCCTGACCTGTGGGCCATTTCCTGCGCCCTGGAGTTTAAGACCATCCCATAAAGATGAATGTAACGTGAATCCTAATTAGTCTTAAAAGCCAGATATGAGGGGAAATGCTGAAAGCTGAGAGAGACAAAGGAGCCAGCCACAGCCACCTCTTACGTCTACAGCTTCTCAGTCCCTGTCTCCCCCTGTCTTAGATCCCTCTCTCTGCCCAGCCACAGCACTTTCTGTCTCCACCTCCCTAGTGCTGGCTTGAAAGGCGTGTGCTTCCACTGCCTGACTCTGTTTCTCTTTTAGTCTGGTTCAGTCTCCTGTAGCCCAGGGTAGTCTTAAACTCTTGTTCTTGCTGCTTCTTCCTCTCAAGTGCTGGGACTAAAGGTGTGAGCCACCACTGTCTGGCCTCTATGGTTAACTAGTGGCTAGCGCTGCCCTCTGATCTCCAGGCAAGCTTTATTTGTTAGAGCACAAACAACATACTATCACAGATGAAAAATAGAAAAACAAGACCTGAAGACAGTATATAAATGGCTAAAGGCAAAACAACAACAAAAACCAAGCACTGGTAGCTAGCATTATTGGTCATTACAGAAATGCACATTAAACCACAGTGTGATGCTGCCCAGAACTAATAGTGTAATTTAAGGAAAGACATGGAGCAACTCTGATGTGCACGTGACACTGAAATATGATCTTGCTGTGCAGCTCACATGGACCTCAGACTCACAGTCCTTCTGCCTTAGCTGCCATTGTACTGCAGGTGCAGGCATGTGCACCGCACTCCACTTGCTATTCACTACCAGTGGACAGCAGCTTCCTCCCCAGTGAGATAACCCAGGCGTCCCCCTCTCAGGCATTACCTAATGGGTAAACTGTGCAGAGGCCATGTTGGTGCCTGGAGTGGTTTTGATCATTAGGATGTCAATCATTGCTGTAGACTCTAGGTTAGGCAGAGTCGCTCTGGATCTATATGCAAAGCACACCTGCTCCAGCCCAGCTGTTTTCCGAGGATAGTTTATTGAACCCAGGCTTAATGCAGCTCCGCCGTCTGTCACCAGGAGCTGACCCAGCTCCCTCAGCATTCTTCTGTCAGTTGTTCTGGGGATGAGCTAATCAGTCACAAGAATTGAGTCGAGCATAAGTTTTCTGTCAAATAATTCCTGGAACTGGACAAGTTTCAGGGAGCTTGTAACCAGACTCAGAACCTCCTCTGTTGGTTTCCTCATGTGATACATGATTATGGAAAAATGACTGATTGGAAAACTTAACCTGAAAATAAAAAATGGTGACATTCCTTTCTATATCTCAATATTTATATGAGCAAATCTTTGATTTCTGTTTCAGATCACAAAAATGGACAGCACTTTATAATCCCTCAAATGGCAGACAGGTAAGGACTGGTCCAGTTTATCTGCCCAGCATTGCCTTGGTTTGTAATATGTAAGTCTATTACATTTTGTGTTTAACAGAGCCCATACATTTTTCTCTTTTATGCCTATACACTTTGGAAATAAGACGGCTGTAAGTAAACCACCATGTGAAACTTAACTTGGAAAGAGCACAGATCACAGATACACTAAGGAGTTGTAGCCAGTAATGCTGCCGCTAGTTTGCCCAGTTGTCCTGGTATTTTGTGTTGATAGGTCATATTCACGGGTATTTCTGTGTCAGAAGAAATTCTTGGCCTGTAGCAGGGCTTGGCAAACTAGTTTGTCAAGAGTCAGGAAGTATGTTAAGCTCTGTGACTTTGAGCCTGTCACAGCTGCCAGCCTGTCCTCTAGATTGTCAGAGGGCTCTAAAGAAAATGAGCCAGGTACTGAAACTCGAGTTTTTAGATCTTGAAAAATAAGTTTTTGTTTTCCTTCTCTACCCAAAATGTTTAAAGATATAAGATATAAAACATCCTTAGTTCATGAACTAAGCAAAAAAATCCGAGCTTGCTGCTCCACCTGTAAGGTGAGATAATGTCACTGCCACAGGATGAGCCCTGCAGCCTGGGGCCATTGCTGCCAGAGAGCATCCAGCTCTTCCATCCCTGTTCTGCTCCTGTCTTTCTGGGTTCTCAGTTCCTGTCTCTGTTTGTTTGTTTGTTTGTTTGCTTGGTTGGTTGGTTGGTTTTTAATCTTGCTTTTTTCCTTTTTTTTTTTTTTTTTTTTTTTTTTGTGCCACGGATGGAACTCAGTGGTTTACACATTAAACAAATTACTTTACTCCTGAGCTACATCCCAAGGCCTAGAGATGAACCAAACAGTAGCTTTTGTCATTCACTTGTGGGCAGTGCCTTTTCTCTTTAATGTATTACCTGACTGCTGGGCTTCTAGGGTCACTGGCCAAATTGTTTCAGTTTCTTCAATGACTCCTTGGCTACAGAATGCTTGGCTCTAACTGTTCCATGATCCATTAGTATTGTCATCCCTTGGGTGTCTTAATCCAGTAGAATTTATAGCTTCTATTTACTTGCTTAATGGTTTTGTGCATTTCCTCAGCAGCCTGGATGTGTCTGAGTTGGCAAAAGCTGCCAAGAAGAAGCTTCAGTCTGTGAGTATCTCTTCCTGGTGAACCCCAGCATGGAAACCATGCTGGTCCCTGTTGTCAGTCTGAGTTACCTGTTGTATCATGTGACTGTTGAATTAGAAGTAGGCTGTCAGGTATCTATAACAGTGAAGACCAAAAGCCCCGAGTAGATCCATTTCCTTGACTACTGCAAACAATTGTGTTCTTCTCTGTCCAGTTAAGGATGCAGCCCCTGCTGGTGGTAGAGGCTATTGTCTTGTGGCAGAATTCAGGGAATTTCTCAGGGTACTGCAGTGAGTGGGGTGCCCTTCTGTGGCATTTCTTACACTAGTCATATGAGACACTAGGAGGAGCAATAGCCGGTACTGCCAGGGCCGTGAGTCTGGGGCAGTCATGCACTGGATGCTGTGACTCTCTTGCCCATCACATGGCATTCCTCAAAACTTTTGAGGTCTATGCTCCAGAGAGCTGATGGTCTGGACCCGTGTATGTCTGTCTGCTCAGGCCTGTGGGCCACATTAATCTCTGCATTTGAAGATGCCCTGGGAGAGTGGTCCCCTTTGTCAATCTTTTCCATGAAGCCTCACCAGGTGCTTATTGGTCCCCTTGTGAGAGTTCACTCCTTACTTCTTGATGCTCCCTGGATCAGAACCAAGATCCTTTAAGGACCCTTCAGTACAGTGTTACATCCCATCTGGTTAGGTGTACTTGCCTTGTTGGGGTAACTCTGAGGCCTTCGAGCTCTGCTCCAGGACTCTATTGCCCACATGTTTGCCTTGACTGGTTCCCATTCCTCTTGGCACTTGTGGGGCCTGAGCACCTCCGTGTTGTAGGTAAAGCCCAGCTTCCCTGATTTGTGATTCCCCTCCTCCTTTTTACAGGAGACCCTTTTAGAACCTCATACACTATCATTAAGTATCACAGAAAGTAAATTTATCCTTACTAGTATTTAACTGTATTGTGAAATAAATGTGTTTTATGCAATTTGTTTGGTGTCTCTGTGTTCTGTATCTGCAGTTTGTGTGTTTGTGTGTTTTAATGCCTTTCTTAAATTCAGGAGGCCGTGTGTAAGATAAATGAGATGTCGAGCTTTCAAAGCAGCATGGGAGTGTGTGCTGTCCTTTAATTACTGATCATTTGTAAACAAACTTTCATTATACACAGCAGACAGACAGACTCTTTCTGACTGTGTCGGCTGGGATGGATGCCACAGGAAACCTGAGCTTGTCTATAATGTCTAACATGGGACAGGCATTAAGTGAATTCCTTGGGCAGAGTTTAGTGTGCTCTCAAGACCTTAGGCTATGTGCCAGGCTCAGTGGCTGGGCTCATCCTCAGCCCTGCAGGCACAGACTGTCCCCTCCTTCAGGAGATCTGGGAAAAAGGGCCTCCTGGGCTCTTTTCTCATAGGTGACTTCTCTTACCAGTGCCAGGATAGCGTTCATCCCCTACTACCTTTCTCGTTCACCCTTCTCTCTTTTCTTCTTTGATTCCTTCTCTCCCTGACCTTGCCTGTCTCATACCCTCACTTTCCTTCCTAGTAAAAAACTGAGAGAAATGTAACAAACACCAATGTGTTCTTGAGTTATTAAATGTTAACATCCTGAAGTCTTAAGGATAATAATGTCTGTTCCTCAATTTCCTTGTTTATAAAATGGGACAATAGCAAATTCTGTCTTCACTGATAGTATTAAACAGGGTGCTGTTAGCACTGTGTGTGGTGATATAGTCAATAAAAATAGCCTGAAATACCAGCAAGTCAACCACAGAGCCACCATCTCTGAGGTGCAGACCCTCAGCAGTGTGGGCCATATTGCCATTAGTGATAACAAAATGGCTTCTACCCTGGAGGTAGAAACTGGATGAGCCTCAAGCATGTTCGAGCTCCCAGACATCTTCATAGTCCCTGGAAAAATTCTTGCAGGGTTTATTTTGAACAATTAGTATAATGTGAGTACAGAAGAAAAATTAAAAGGAGATGGACTCACCCTCAGTCACCCTGCTCTCAGAGAGCTAAGGCTCAGCGTTTTGGTACATTTCCTTCAGTTCTTATTTCTTTTTTAAATATTTTTTATATACATTGGTATTTGACCTGCATGCTGTGTGAGAGTGTCAGATCCACTGGAACTTGAGTTACAGACAGTTGTAAGCTGCCGTGTGGGTGCTGGGAATTAACCCAAGTCCTCTGGAAGAGTAGCCAGTGCTCTTTACCACTGAGCCATCTCTCCAGCCCCCCAGTTCTTATTTCTTATTTGTATCTTTTTTTTTTCCTTCTGGAAATTGTATGCCAGAATTTCATGCACTACTTTATTTTTTACCCAGCAGGGTATCGTGGCCATTTTCTGTGTTCATCTGAAGGCTCTGTAGCCAGGGCTTTAAAAAAAAAAAAAAAAAAAAAAAGTTGAAGACCTCCAAGTTTCCCTCCAAATGCCAGGTATTGTTTCAGGATGTCAGGAACAGAGTAGCAGAGAGACAAATTCAGCATTTGCCCTCAGGCACAAAGCAGTCAGCAAAGAAATCACATCTGCTGAGTATCAGGCTGAGACTTGGCTGTGTGATTGTTGTAAGCTGCACCCCACAGTGCCCAGATGAGCCACATTGTGCAAAAAAACCTAGCTGAGAAGTGTTGTCCAGCCCATTCTTGCCCACTCCCAACAGTGTGGCTCGAGTCTGATCCCGGGTCTTGCATTCTATCACTGCGCTCAAGTGCTGTCCTCACCTGGAGTTCTTACTTCTTTATCCTGCTGGGGATTTAGGGTCCCTTCCTTTTGACAGATCAGACAAATGTTCTCAGGATAGCAGAGACTGGGATGCTGGCTGGCACAGTCAGCACGGAGTGGGAACCTGTTTGGCTTTTTGTAGCAGTAATATGCCTGTCAAAGAGTAGGGCCTAGGAGAGGCAGTTGCTGTTAGCAGGGAAATAATGGTGGGCGTCCACTAGACACTGCTTTGAATAAGACATTGATGGTAAAGGGTGACTGTGTCATGGGCATCCTCTCGGTGTTAATTGTCCCTTGTATTCCTGATATTTCTACTTTCAGCTAAGTAATCATTTGTTTGAAGAACTTGCCATGGATGTGTACGATGAAGTTGACAGGCGAGAGACTGATGCAGGTGACTTAACATGCCGCTTTCTCTACTAACCTTCTGCTCTCAGGGGGAGGTGGCAAGTGCCAGCCTGTGTTTGACTTGCCCCCTGTTGCTACCGTCCTCATAACCCATGTGTTGCCATGTACTTTTGCGTGTGTTGGCTTGGGAGTGTACGTCCCCAAGTCGCCCTCGTAGTGTGTGAGCCATGCCTCCCAGCGGAGCTGTGGCACCGCAGGTGTGATGAGATTCTGTCTCTGGCTCTTTTCCTCCGGCTAGTCTGGCTTGCCACGCAAAACCACAGCACCCTGGTAACTGAGACAACCGCCGTCCCCTTTCTTCCGGTCAATCCCGAGTACTCCTCAACACGAAACCAGGCAAGTGGCTCAGTGTGAAAAGTTAATATTTGGGAAATGACTGATGTCATGGTATTTAGTGTCCTGTATACACATAAACAGACAACCTGAAAATGGATAAGAAAAGCAGATATGAACAGGAAATACAAACGTGAGACGGAACGGGAAAAGATTGTAAAGGACACTGTAGGCTGGCGGTGGAGGGGGATGGGCTCTCTTACTGCTGACAAGAGTGGGTGGCTGCAGATGGCAGGCAGCCGGCTTGTTTGCTCTTGTGTGATCTTAGCGCTCAGGAAGAACTCACACTTGAAGCTAGCCTGGGCTGCATAGCAAGACCGTGACAGATAGGGGAGAAAAGTAGGGAGAGGAAGAGAAGAAGATTGTTCACTAGCTGATCAGAAGCCTCAAATTTAGGTAAATCCTTGTACAAAGGAATTCTCGTTTAAGAATATTTCCAAAAGTATTAAAGCGTATTTTTACATGTGTGTTGTCTGTGACAATAGGCCATTAAAAGGAGCCTCATTCTTTGACAGAGGGGTGAGAAAACGAGGAGGGAATTTTAGTTCCAGCTAACAGATGTCTGAAGGGGTGGAGCTCACATCCAGACTTTAACCTTATCTTTAAATTTGGAAATTTCCCTCAGGATTTTCATTTTCCTCAAAATTAAATTATTGGTAATAGAGCTGTCTTTATATTCTGATAGTGCTAGATATTGAACTGGGGCATCATGTGCTAGGTAAGGGTTTCAGCAGTGAGCTGCACATCCTGCTAGAATTGTTTTAATTCATAACAGCAAATGCTGGTATTAATTGAAGAATGATGGCGACTGAGTTAGTGAGATTGATCTGGAAGACCCTTGCATAAGTCTGATGGTCTTGGACATTTGCTGTCACTGTTCATGCTTATATTTTTACATTGGAGACTATTTCCCATTATTTTCTCCCCCTCAGGGCAGACAGAAATTAGCTCGGTTTAATGCCCATGAATTTGCTACACTGGTCATCGACATCCTCAGTGACGCCAAGAGGAGACAGCAAGGCAGTCCTCTGTCTAGGTCCAAAGGCAAGTGTCCCGCTCTGAGAGCTTCATTGCTGATATATTATGACAGGAAGGTACCTGCTGGAGCCTTGGTGAATAAAGAGAACTTCAAAATGATCGAGTATTATTCAGATTTATCTTCTATGTGTTTTTTTTTCCCCTGAACACTTAATTTCCTCATAATATTAACACCTTGAAATTAACCCAAAAGCCTACCTTAAATTTTACAAAGGACATATTAAGAAAATGAAGGCTCTCGACTACACTTACATTTTCCCTGTTGTCACTTCCTTTCAGAACCCTCCTGCCTCTACATAGTTAGAATTTGCTGTTGTAAACTTTAAATATTTGTAGCAAGAAGTATTGTGATCAGAAGTGTAAAGCACACTGAGCATCCATTTCAGAATGACTCTTACAGGTCCTGTCTGTAGACATAGCAACCCACCTAGCTAGCCCATAACTCTACTCTTTATTTTTCTATGTACAGAAATGACGCCTTTTATTTTGAGGCACTTAAATAAGATATTGGCACCGCAAAAATTAAGGTTCACCAAAGGCAGGCAATAAACTGACAATAATTTGTTTCCTCAAGATTTTGGTTCTATTAATTCACCCAAGAATAAAAACTCTGAGAAGATGCATTAGATTCATGATGGTGAGACTGCATGAATGTGAAACCTCAAAACTAGCCTACTCTTAAAGAGAAATGATGAGATGGTTCGTGTGTAGTGTATAATATCAAAGACATTAGAAACAGTTAAATAATAAATTCAGGATAAACAATAACATGAGCAGTATACAAACATCTTCTAGAAATACTTAGTGAAGTGAAATGATACATTTTTAAAGGTTCAGTGTAGTCTCAATTTTGTAAGGGATGTGTATGTATATAAATGGCTGTGCCCAGAAGACTAGACTGTATATAAATATGTGCATGGAATTGCTTCTCACCAACAGATTCAATATTTTGCCCAAAGTACATCCCTGGCTGAGGATGAGCCTTGTATTTAATTCTCATATTGTGAAGTGCCTTTTATAGACTACTTAGTGCTGTGTTTGTCCACATTCTCATTCTTTTCACTGCTTAAAAAAAAAGAAAGGCCCCAAGCCCAGTGGAGAAGATGCTGAGCAGTGTCCCTGGGTATGAGGAGGTGGAAAAGAGGTGTGGGGGAAGGTGTGCGTATTAAGTTGAGCATCTTCCTGACATGACTTGAAGTGCTGTTGACCTAAAACTGCAGTCATGAAACAGTGGTGTGTATCGCACAGGGAGTCCTTAGTCAGAAGCATGGAAGACAAGGCTGTGTGTTGACTGACTCATGAAAATGCTGTAACTGGTGGCTCTCTGAGGAATTGTTGTCCTCTGTCCCTCTACGAACCCCAATGACAGGTTTTCAGAATATACTCACTGAGAATAACAAGTCTGTGTGCATACATAAATACAGAGAGAAAACTAGAGAGAAACAGGCCAGCCTATTGCAGAGACTGTGGTGGTCTCCACAATCACTCATAAGTGTCTCCATCCCCGTAGTCAGCCCTTGTCACTCTGTGTTTTCATGATGCTGTGTTTTAAAGATTCTTTTTAAGAAGCCAGAATTTACCTCCTGATGAAGCTGCCTGTAAAACAGTATTAGAAATTAGATGATAACTTGAGTTATCTAAATAAACCACAAACTTAGATGGTTTGTGAACGTTTATTCTAAATGTGTCAGAGCCTGTAGGTCACAGCTCCTGTCTGCACATGTGTGTCCACTAGACCCACTCTCCTCTCACCTGCCTGGTCACCTGGATCCACATGACTTAATGCTACTGTTTCTATTGAGCACCTTGATTCTAGGCTGTGTGCTTTCTGGAGTTTTGAGGCGTGGTTTGTCTATGTAGCCCTTGCTGTCCTGGAACTCTCTATGTAGATGAGGCTGGCCTCCTGCCTATGGAAATCTCCTGCCCCTGCCTCCCTCATGCTTTGATTCAATGCAAGCGTCACCACATCCAGCTACTTTCTGTTTGACTGCCATTTCCCTATATTAATGTCACAAATACCATCCAATTGCATCACTTCACCTATGTGTTTAGATGTGAAGCTGTGCTTGATGTATGCAAACCTGGGGCTTAACCTCCTCAGTCCAGCAGCCCTGGAGTTGTCCAGCCACAGCAGGTCGATCATGACTCTTCTTTAAAAAATATTTTTTTCTTTGGCCTCAAATTTTTGTTAGCAAATATTTATACAAATATTAGAAACAATTATTTCTACAAATGTTACATCTGTCCCTGGACATAATACTGATAATTTGCTTTTAGAACAAACTCAAAGTAAGATTTGGACTTCAGGCTTCCCAAATGCTCTGCTTGAAGTACATCCTTTACCTCTGACAAGTATTCATTCAGCTGGATGCCATCTTTGATAAGTTTTTGCAAAATCTTCACAAATACACTGTCTTTAGACACTTTTGTTGGATCATCTTTGCTGTCTGAACCAGACCAGTCATCTCTCTGCAGTGCTTTGCACAGGATATATATATATATATTTTCCATACGTTGCATCCTGAGTGCAGTTTCCCCTCCCTTCTCTTCCCAGCCCTCCCCTTTTCCCCCAGTTCCCCCTCACACTCTGTCTCCCTTCAGAAAACAGCAGGCCTCCCAGGGGCATCAACCAAACCTGGCATACATAACAAGCCACAGTAAGACCAGGCATGTACCATCTCATCAAGGCTGAGATAACCCAGTAGGAGGAAAAGGGTCCCACAAACAGGCAAAAGAGCCACAGATAGCCCCCTCTCCCACTGTTAGGAATCCAAAACAAGACCAAGCCACTCAGCCATAATATATATGCAGAGGACCTAGGTCAGATGTCTACAGGCTTGGATCAGGGACTCTTGACCTTCTTTGTGTAGCTGTCCATTGGACTGCTCACTTTCTGCTGGATCTCTGTGGGTGAGATATAACCTGCATTTCTGTCACTTTCTTTCAGTCCTTTAAATGAGTAAACCAGAAAGTCATCACAGTAGTTTCTTAGGAGGAAAAAAATACATTTTAAGTCTGAAATAATTTTTCTTCTGTTAACAGATAATGTGGAACTCATCCTCAGAACGGTCAGTAACCAGCACAGCACTGAGAGCCAGGACAATGACCAGCCGGACTATGACAGTGTGGCCTCAGATGAAGACACAGACTTGGAAACCAGAGCCAGCAAGGCAAACCGGCAGAAGGTGAGAGGACACAGGACACACTCACACAGGACACATGTGTCTCTTTGTTCTCCTACTGGGGCTGATGCTGAGTGGCACCGTGCTTGCTGAACATGAACAAGGCCCTGAGTTCAGTTCCAGCACCCAGTACCACCAGAAAAGGCAAACATACACATGCAAAAACAAAACAAAACAAAACAAAACAAAACAAAACAAAACAAAACAAAACAAAAGACTTGCCTACAAAATTGCAAGGGTTATGGATACAATTGGGTTCCCTGCTACCTTAAGCCAAGCAAAGACAAAAAAGTAAATGTTCTTAAAATGAGGCTCTTTGTCCCTGAGCAAATGAAAAGTCGCCCTGTTGGTGTCATAACTTATTTTGTGGGGCATGACAAGAGGCTTTTATGTGTGCTCAAATTTTTATTGAGTGGCTTCTCTGTATGCTCTTCACCCAGGGAGGCTCATCTCCTTTTACCAGAAGCGGGGTGGTGACAGGAGGATATACACCTTACAAGAGGTGTGCGCCATAAAGTACAGACTAGGAGGTGCAGAGAGAACCTCGACAGGGTACAGATCTTAAACAGAAAGAAGGCGAAGCAGGGAAGCCTGGGTAGAGAGAAGGGACAGCCTAAAAGTCACATACAGTGCAGAGGTTCACGATACCACATTGAAGGACTGAGGCCTAGAGCGCAGTGCAAATTCCACAAGCTTTAAGCTGGAAAGCTGCTAAGATATCCAAAGTGCTGACCACAGAGCTGCCTCAGGGCTTGGGCCAGGGGGTCCAGTGGGAGAGACTGAGGCACTGAACTTTGAACATGAGAGAAGGCCAAGGAGTCTAGAAGGTCCCACCCCACTGCAGGCTGGAGCCCCAGGACTGACCCACAAAGGCACTCCACAGACACTAGAATGATAAACAAGAAGATAGATAGGCTCCAGAGCTCTGGAGGCCTGAAGCAGGGAGATAGACTCATGTTGGCAGAAGGGATACCCCTGCCTGGACTATCCATGTACCAGTCACTCAGTGAAAGCCAAGGTCATTATCAGACCCTCAGAGCTAGACCTTCCATTGAATGACTAGGGTCCCACCTTTCCCTCCAAACATCTGTACCCTCTAGCTAAGCTCCTAAGCTCTTCCTCCTCCAGACATTCTTACTGATGCCCTCCGCTCCTCAGGCATACTTACAACTCACCCCAGCTCCTTAACGTGCAGCCTGGTCCAGCCTTTGCACCCTACTCTGCTCCACTGCGTCTGTCTGTTTCCACAGCACTAATTCCCTTTGTCCTACTGTGTGTTACATGTTAGTTATCCCTGTGCTGCTGGGACACAAACACCATGGAAGCAGCAGTCTTTGCTTCTTTTCTCTTCTGATAGATCCCACTCCCTGGAAACTGCTTGATGCTCAGTAAATAGTATAGAATGAATGAATTCTTGAAAGAATGAGTATTTTAATTAGCAAGGAAAATGTATGCAAGTCAGGACAGTTAAATGTTCATATAGATTTGCAGCTCCGTACCTGCTCCTTTAGGAAATTCTGGATTTAAAATCTCAAAAGTACTGTAGTGTTCCTGCATTTGGTTTAACTTTGCAATTCAGCTGGCATGGCCAGAGATTGAAATTTTTTAGCTGTTAGTCTTTAACATTATTATCTCAGATTGTGAACATTTTCCCAATTTATTTTTAGAGCCTAGATTCAGATTTGTCAGATGGACCAGTCCCTGTGCAGGAGTTTATGGAGGTCAGAAGCGCCCTAGTTGCTTCTGAGGCCAAGATACAGCAGCTAATGAAGGTGAATAACAACTTGAGTGACGAGCTGAGAATTATGCAGAAAAAGGTAACATGTTAATAAATGTCAGGATGATTGACTCACTGATCCCAGAGTAGAAGGGAAAATCCTAGTCACCATGTTTGTGCAGAGGGAAGAAAAACATTTACTGTAACAGACCTAAATATGCTAGGACCAATCTTCTTCTGGAAAGCAGGATATGTATGATGGATGTTTGAAATGAAATACTTCTGATTAGAAATGCATCCAGAGTAGAACTAGGGATTCTAGCTCTGTGGTGGAGCATCTACTAATGTGCATAAGGCTCTGGGTTCAGTTTTCATGTTTGGCTGGGGATGTAGCTCAGTGTGTGTTTCTAAATGCATTGTTTACGCCTAAAAATGCATTCATTCAGATTAAAGTCTCCACTCAAAAGACTTAGTGTGTGTGAGAGGTAGCATAGCTTTGTCCTATCCTGGACTCCTAGGAGTCTGGAAGCTACTTCTTGGATGTGATCCCACCCCCTTGCTGATTCTAAATATTAATCACACTATGCAGACAGAAGGCAAAAGAATGTGCTTATCAGCTTGGAGGTCCTAGCACATACCATACAAGGTGCTTTCTCTGTTGGCACTGACTCTGACTCTGCTACCCTGCAACTCTTCCAACATCTCAATTCACTGTCACTAGGATTCTCCACAGAGCAGAGCTTGACACACAGCAGACTCATGCACATCCCACCTATAATAGCGAGGAGTGACATCCCATGTGTTCAGCACATTTCTAGCCATTCCCCTAGAGCAGTGGTTTGCAACCTGTGGGTCACAGCCCCCAAAAGACCATTGGGAAACACAGACACTTATATTACAACTCATAACAGTAGCAAAATTACAGTTATGGAGTAGCAAGGGAAATGATTTTACTGTTGGGTTCACCACACCATGAGGAGCTGTGTTAAAGGGTCACAGCATCAGGAAGGTTGAGAGCCGCTGCTCTGGAGACTCAGAGCTACATGAATATATTCACCTGTAGCAGTGGTCAGTAGTAGGAAGACATGTAGGAAGTAGGAAGGGGTTGTGAGATCAGGACATTAAAAAGCAACACGTGTCTCCCCTAAATTGTGAGTTCTGCACTCACTGGTTCTCTTGAGAAAAAAAGCTTTTCATGTACCCCAGAGACTGATTTGTGTTTTTATGCTGTTGTTGAGGAATGCTATTTCAAACTAACAAAAATTTTAAGACCTGGTCATAAGGTGCACCTCCTAAAGGAAATTCAGGGAATCAAGCTCTTGCTTGCTGAGATTGTGAGAACCTTTGAACCCGGTGGCCCCATACCTGTACGAGGAGGAGAATGCCGGCTGGCAGATTATGCAGCCCCACAAACCAGTGCTCAATCCTGCCTCACAGCCCCATTAGACTAGTGCACAGCTGAGATCAGGGCCAAGAGCCCTTTGCTGTAACATGTGAGACTTGTGTTTCTTCCACCTTTTCTGAAGATATAAAGATATCGTTTAATGCAATCACAAATCATTTTCTTGGAGTGATTTTTTTTTTTTTTTTTTTGAAACTTGGCTTTGTTTATGACTCTGCCAGACATCACCTTTTTCCCATAGTTATCCTTTCAGTGTCCATAGAGGTCATCAGGTGATGCTGGAAGATGTCTCAGTGAAGGAAACATTTGCCAGGCAAGGTGAACACTAAAGTTCAGACCCAGAACCCATGTAAGAAGCCATGTTGGGCACAATTGTTCACCTGCAGTAGCTGAGCACAGAAGCAGGGGTGGGGTCTTCAGAGCAAGCTGCTAGCCAGACTGGACAGTGAGACACCTGACTTGTCTTCATATATAAGGGAGAAAGCGATTGAGGAAGGCACCTACACATGTGAACACACATATGCTGGTGAGATGACTCAGCAGGCCAAGGAACTTAGTGCAGAGGCCTGACAGCCTGCATTCAAGTCCCAGTACCTGCAGGAGGCAGGAGACGGGAAAGGACTCCCCAGAATTGTCCTCTGACCTCACAGCTCACATGTCATACACATGCACATGCTGATTTAATTTCTAGAGGCAACTCATATCTCTGAAAGCAGATGTCTTGAATTTCGTTAGGAAATGTAGAGCAAGGACTGGGGAGATGGCCTGTCAGGTAAGGTACTTGCTACCAAGCCTGATGACCTGAGTTCAGTCCCCAATACACACACGGTAGAAGGAAAAACCCAACTCCCCAAACCAGCCTCTGCACATGTGCTGTGGTGTGCACTCATCTAGACACAGACACATAACACAAAGAAAGAAATAGGATCTTTTTTTTAAAGATTTATCGATTCATTATGTATACAACATTCTGCCTTCATGTATGCCTACACACCAGAAGAGGGTATCAGATGTCATCATAGATGGTTGTGAGCCACCATGTGGTTGCTGGAAATTGAACTCAGGTCCTCTGGAAGAGCAGCCAGTGCTCTTAACCTCTGAGCTATCTCTCCAGCCCCCTTACAAATGCTTTTGGTTTCTGAAACTATTGAATTATTTATAACTTTTTATTTCCTGCCATATTTTTTCCAAACAGAGTGTGGCCTGGTTCTTTTTTTATTTTTTGTTTCCCATGATGGGGCTTCACTGTGTTATGTTGCCCTGGCTGTCCTGGATCTCACTCTGTAGATAGGCTGACCTTGAACTCACAGAGATCCATCTGCCTCTGCCTCCCAAGTGCTGGGATTAAAGGTTCATGCCACCACTGCCTAGCTCACTGGTTCTTATAAAGATAACATTATTAAAGTTTATCTAAGGGCATTGTCTTTGTAAATACAGAGTAATTTTTTAAAAATTAATTTGACACAGCCTTATAATCCCAGCCACTTGAGAGGCTGAGGCAGAAGAATCACAAGTTCAAAGACCACTTGGGTTGAGAACTACTTCAAGGCTAACCTGAGTAACTCGGACTCAGTGTGCCAGGGTCATGACCCTGGATTAAATTCTCTGTGTGAGGGGCTGGGGCCATTGAAACCAGGAACCTGTGCTCACCTCAGAAGACAGTTGAGCAAAATCCAGACTGGACATTTCAGGGGCAGCAGCAGTGTTGAGATGGTTTCTGATTTCACAGCCTTGTCTGAGAAGCCCGAGTAGGCTTTTAAGGGAGCAGACACATGACTTACACACTTCACTCTGCACCATGGCCATCTCTCTGAGGCCACCCAACAAACCATTCACACTTGCTTGTGTCCTGGACGAGGTTGCAAGTACAGACCAGGAAGCCATGCTGCTGTGGAAGTGAGGCTCTGCTGATACAAAGATGGGTTTGTTACATAGCAAAGGATGTGTTGATTTTATTTCGAAGCTAGATAATGTTTTTGATACAATTGGCAAAGGAGTGTGATTTATGTCTGATCTTTCACATTAACAGTTGCTTGGAAGCGATGCTAATTAATGAAGAGGACCGGCCAGTACTGATGTATTTTCCACAGATCCCTGCTTTCTAAATAAAGATTGACAGTTACCTCTAACACTGCATGGGCTTGCTATTGGAGAGTGAGAATTTCCCGGTGCAGACACAGTTGTTCACTGACCTAAACCTTGGCGACGGAGGGCAGTTTGGTCAAAGTGTACATTCCGTCAAAGAGTAGGCAGTTGATCTAATGACATGGGAGGTGCCATACAAAGGGGAAGGACCAGGCAGCATGAATTACATGTATTTAAATTGCCAGCCCCACAATTCCTTGCTAATCTCCTAACCTTGAAGCAGCCTAGGTGTGAAAGAGAGAAATGGAGAGAGAACTCAGGGTCTCCAAGTGACCGAAGCAAGGTGCTGCTAGGCAGGCTAGCTCATTTATTAAAGCCAGCATCACCGACTGCATGGTGTTTGAAGGACAAAGCCAAATGAAAGGCCAGATACACCAGTCCTGACAGAAAGGACACATCAATCACCAAAGAGAAACAGTGAGCCTCATGGAACACCCCTTCCTGTGAAGATGCTAACACAGACCGATAGGTTCCAGTGTTTTGTGATTCATTAACTTCGCATTTGGTTCCCACATTTTTTAAAGACATGCTTGAAAGTGATTGGAATATCAAGAGTGCTGTGCAATAAAAAAATTTTTATTCTAATTTTTCTTCTTGGCTCTTTGGAGAGCAGTAGGCACTGGAAATTCTTCCTGCACTGAGCCTCAGTCTACTTCCTGCTTTGCACAGCAGCTCTAGTTTCTTTGTGCTGCTTCCGTGGTGTCTCCTGTCACTTTTCCCATTGCAGACTGTTCAGGGATCATGTGAAGAGTCCTAGTTAGTGTGGCTTGTCTGCAGACATTTCTGGCCTCACAGCAGCAGCTTTGTAGGTGGTGCCTTGAGTTTCTCATGAGCTGTGTGCTGAGAACAGTGGGTTACTCCAAGGGAAGAGTTGCTGCCACTCTCCCTTGCAGCCCAGCCAGCTTTCCCATTGGCATGAAGTTGGTATTGTGTTCATGTACTTGATGTTTGCTTTGTCTGCTTTCTGTGCAAAAACACAGGCCCACTGCCTAACATTTCTTTCAGCTTCAGACACTCCAGAGTGAGAATTCGAGCCTCAGAAAGCAGGCCACAACCAATGCCTGTCAGGTGCAGACTGGCCCTGACTACCCAGACACTTCCAGCCACTCATCCTTAAAACGCCGGCCATCTGCCCGGGGCAGTAGGCCCATGTCCATGTATGAGACTGGATCAGGTCAGAAACCGTACCTCCCAGTGGGGGAAGCGAACCGCCCTGAGGAGAGCAGGACGAGACTTCAGCCCTTCCCTGCTCATGTAAGTAGCACTGCTGTGTGTCTTTCCCTACTGTGTGCTGCTCTTCTGGCCATGTAGATCTCCCAACTTGAGAGGTGCCTTTGTGCTTGCTGAGTGAACATGTCTGCATCTGCCCACAATGTGACCATGAGTGCACAAGGCTTGTGGACTGAAAGGTTTGGGCCAAGTTGGGTATTCTGGCTCTTGCTTAACCCCTCCCCTCAGTTCCTCTCTTTTCATAATGTATTTCCCAGACATCCTCTGTTGGCATATTTTGTGTAAAGCTTCCTTCCTGAGTTCCACAAACAGAAGCCAGTTGTAAAGGTCACTAGCAGAAGTGTCTTTGTTTTCAAAATAGGCACAGGTTGGAGCTGGAAGCATGGTTCAATGGTTAGAGCACTGGCTGTTCTTAAAAAAGACCTGGGCTCATTTCCCAGCACCCACATAGCAGCTCACAACCGGCTATAACTCCAGTTTCAGGGAATTGGACACCTCCTATTCTCCAAGGACACTGCATGCACATGATATACACACATGCGAACAAAACACTTACATGTAAAATAATCTTAGAAACCCAACAGAGGGGCTGGAGAGATGGCCCAGTGGTTAAGAGCACCGTCTGCTCTTCCAGAGGACCCGGGTTCGATTCCCAGCACCCACATGGCAGCTAACAACTGTCTGTAGTTCCAGTTCCAGGCAAACACCAAGGCAAATAAATAAGTAAATAAATAAAGTTTTAAAAAAAAAAAAAAAAAAAAAAAAAAAAAAAAAAAAAAAAAAAAAAAAAAAAAAAAAAAAAAAAA